>JAKSZP010005374.1:0-189596 GCA_022478985.1 Massospora cicadina | reverse complement strand
TATGCCTGACGACTTTGTGTTCAGATTAAATGGTTTCCTTGCTTGTTCTGACAGTTTAGGGAACAGGTACCATTTTAAATCCTTTAAATTGTACAGCTGTCCATTCTTCAATAAAATTTTTCCCATCACTTTCTTCAGCGCTCTTTAAATCTCCTTGGGTTCACCCCCAATATTTCCTTTTTTTCATTGCTGGAATATTTCATCCACTTTCTGGTACACGACTTGAATGGTAGGTAGTCTTAATATACATTGTCAATCTGATGTGCTGCTCCTACTTGGTGTAGAAGCTCAAAATCATAGGCTTGTAGTTTCAGAGCTCATTGTGCCAGTCGTCCCTCTGGTTCTTTAAGTTTATGTGTCCAGTTAAGGATGAGTGATCAGTCACAACTTGAAGTTTGTCCCATATATATACACAGAAATTGTTTACAGGCTTAAATCACTTTGAGGTACTCTACTCTGTCACAGTGTACTTTCTTTCTGTTGTAGTTAAAGTTCAGATCACATACGCCACCAGATGCTCTTCCCCATCACTATCTAATTGACTTTAAATGGCAACAATCTCCAACAATGAGGCATCAGTCTGTATTATAATTTTTTGATTAAAATTTAGGTGCTTAAAAACAGGACTAGTTATCACATATTTTCGTAGCTCATCAACCTTTTTGGGCCTCTTCATTACACATAGATCCTTTTTTAAAAGCCTTCAGGTGATCTAGTACTAAAAAAAAGCCTTCAGGTGAAATAACGGTTCAGTGATTCTAGTAAAATTTATAAAAATTGACAATAATAGCTGACTACCCCATAAAAGCTTGAATGTCCCAAACTTCTTTGGGACCAACATCCACTATGTGGCCATTATTGACTGCAGTTGCTGTTGCAATACGCTGGAGCTTATCACAAATAATAAATACTTAAGCTCTTTTTAAAATCTATAATTTTATTGGTTTATTTCTGACTCACCATTGTTAGGTGCTTTAACAGTTCTTCTAAGTTTTACAGGTGGATGGTGAATATCTGTTAAATATAATAATGTAGTCTAGTACACCAAAATGCAAAACAATTTTAATCATTCAAGATGGGATTTATTGTTCTTTGTACTGTTTCCAGCACGTTGCAAAATCCTGGGGCATTCTTGTCAGCTAATATAATCCTTATGCATTAATTATCGCACATTACTCTTGATCTTCCTTTTAAGAGTCTATCTGCCATTATCCTGAGATCAAACCCAATGCCAAAAATTATTTGGTTTCACCTTAGTCAATCAAGAACATCGTTGACCCTTGGCAACAGATACAAATCCTATTTTGGTGATTTTATTTAATTTAGCATTAATTAAACACCACACAATTCAGTCATTTTTATTCACAATAAAGATTGAACTCACCCATGGACTTAACAATGGAACAAGGAGCCTAGGATAAATCATCTTTCAAACTTCTCTGAATACTTATTCAGCAGCCTTTGAAAGATCTCAGCATAGCAATTTTCTTGACTGTCACCAAAATCTGAAAATGGTTAGAAGCAAAAAAAATCACGGAGAGGTCAAAACAGAAAAAATAGAGGAAATATAGACTACTTCATTGTGTTATAGAGTGTCAACAATTATAGGGCGCATAGGGACATGGTGCCTTATGAACCTTTATGGCCCTGTGAGATCAGTATCTTTTACTACCTTCCAGATCGACTGCCTGGATGGCGCCCTCATTGCACTGCATCGTCCTCATGACTGCAGCGGTAAGGGCAGTGCCTCTCGCGATTCAGGAAGCGGGGACAGGATTTTTGAAGGTGATTCCAACGATTTTCATATTCATGATGCTTCCTGATGGAATAAATTTTTAGTGCCTTCAGATTAAGATTCCGCTCATGCTGGTCTGAGAGTTAATTTGTCAAGGCTCAATTTGGGGGTAAAAATTTTGGTATTCTCATCATCATGAATTCTGACAAAGCCCCATCAAGATCCTGTTGGAGGAAAGTTTAGAGCCAGAGGAACTTTTCATGCACTAATTCATCACTGTCCCCCTGATTGAAGTTGGCAATGGTGTACTCAGATTTCACCTTGTGAATGACCTTATGAGGTCCATACTAAAGAACGTCAGGCTTATTTTGTCAGCCTCCAGGCTGATGGTGATAGAAGAGAATGAGGTCACCTAACTAAAAAATGGCTAAGGAGGGCCGGCCAACATTAAATCAGGATGTCTCCCTTCCAGTGGTGGTGATGATGCCTTGCATGACTAGGGCTTGAAGCTGGACAATTCCATCGGCTAAGGCTCTCATAGTTAGATCAGAGCTCTCAGGAGTAGAGGTTTTTAGCAAAGGCTAATGCAACTTGGGATCTGAGGAGCGCGTCCATATTGGGCTTCAAAGGAGTACATTTTAATGACTTGGTAGTATCTTATTCTGTAAGAAAGCAAAGCGCTGGGTAAATAATGATTCCAGAGAGCAGGATCAGAGGTGGCCATCTTCCATAAAATAGATACAAGGGTTCCATTAGTGCATTTCACTGCCCCGTTAGTGGATGGGTTGTAGGTGGCAAAAAAACTTTGGTTAGTGCCAAAGAGTTAAGTGATTGCTTGGACTATCTACGAGGTGAAATTTAACACATTGTCTGAAAGTAAAATTTGTGCGCATCTGTGCTGGGTGAAAACGGATTAAATAAGGGTAAGTCATGGCTTTTGCAGTTGCAGCGAGGACCAAAATGCTTCGGCCCATTTGGTCAGATGGACCATGTCTAAGAGGATATATTTATGGCCATGCAATCCAGTGGGAAGAGGGCCTACACATTGATGCTAATGACGCTGAAGGGTTCTTTCAGAGCGTTGATTGTGTTGGTATTGAGGACTGGCTCAGTCTTGAAGTTGGAAAGTCATATAGGCCTCCAAGACCTTTTGGATGGTCTCCACTAATCATTCCTAGTAGCATTGTGACTTCAAATATTCTTGAGACTTATTAACTGCCTTATGTCCCACAATAGGGTGTCCCTCTTGGAAATGTTTGTTGGGAAGAAAGGCGGACATAAGGGAGCCAATTTCTTATTGACCCACTTGTAGAGCAGCCCGTCCTTGATTTAAGTGTATCATATCATCTTTTGGAGCTCATAATGGATCTTGGGAGCTTCTAGTTCATAAAGCTCAGGTTAATTAATCAGGATTTACAGTTTATCTTCATGGGGGTCAGAGTAGCTAAAACTAGCATCCTAGAGAGGCCGTTGGCATTTTAGTGGATAGCGCCCATGCGATGAACAATGATTAAATCATAGCTCTGCAGTCATAAGCCCATCTTGCTAAATGACCATCTGGGTCCTTTGTCTTCTGGAGCCTCTAGAGCGATGAATGATCAGTGACAATGTTAAAGTGGTTACCATAGAAATAGGAGCAAAAATATTTGATGGCTAGAAAGACAGCCAGGCATTCCCTCTTGGTAATGTTATAGTTCTGTTAGGCCTTACTCAGAGTCTTGCTAAAATAGGCCACTGGGTGGTTGACCTGATTCTCGTCATGCTGGGCTTAGATAGCTCTGACCGTGACATCGTTCATGTCCATGAACAACAAGAAGAGTTGGGCAAAACGTGGGTGAACTAAGAAGGGTTTAGCATAAAGAGCGGTCCTCAGTGCATCAAAAGCCTGTTCTTGTTCAGACCTCCACTCAAAGAACGCTTTCTTCTACAGGGGAATAAATAGAGGCTCAGCTAGGTTTTCAAACCGTGGGATAAACTGATGATAATAACCCACCAAGCCTAGGAACTCCTGAATATCCCTTAAGCTCTGGGGGCTCAGTATCTTTTCTATATAATTGACTTTGTCTGATATGGACTGGATGCCATCCCTTTTGAAACTTTGGGGCCAAAAACTAACTTTCATATTGTAAGAAGAAAAACTTTAGACATTTAAGCTTTATAAAGCCTTCTGGAGCTAAAATGAAACAAAACGCTAAGATGCTCGACGTGTCCATTTAAAATTCAGGAGAAGAAAGTGATGTCGTCTAAGTAGGTAAGGACACATGACACATTAAAGTCCCCGAGGATCCTATCCTTGGCGCTTGGAAAGTGGACGGTGCATTAAAGAGGCCCTGAGCATCTTCGTGGGCTCAAATAGTCCTTTGTTGGCTATGAGTGCGCACTTGGCTCAATCTTAAGGGGCGAGCTCCACTTGCCAATATTCACTGGCAAGATCCATTGTGGAAAAGTACTGCAATCCAGCAAGCAGTTGAAGGGAGTCGTCAATTTGGGTCTTAGGATAACTGTTTTTTTTGTTAATGGAGTTGAGTAAATTTTAGTCCATCACTACCCAGTGGCTGCCATCCTTCTTCTGAATCAGCAGGGAGAAGAGGACCAAGGGCTGTGTAAAGGCACTAGGATTCCGGCGTTGAGTAACTGTCTGAGCTCCACCTGGGCTTCTTCAACCTTGCTCTTTCAGTAAGGTCAGGGTTGGAAGGGGGAGTATCCCCAGGCTCTACATGATGTATGACTCCATTCATTTTATAAAGTCACAGGTCAAGGCAGAAATAGGTCTAAATAATTTTCCAAAAATTCTTGAACTTTTGCGCTGTTGGTCTTCATTGAGATCCTTTCCAATGCTGGTGTTGACCAGGGCCACTGATGAAGGTTTTTCCAGCCTGAAGTCCCTTAGGCTCCCAAAACTATGGACATTGTCAACAGCCTCCACTGGTAGGAGGCGGACATAGGCAGTGAGACTGTTTGGCTTACTACCTTAGGTTTTTTGGTAAGGATAGCAAACAACACTGATATAGATCTTTCTTAAGCTGGATCTAGAATTCCTGTACAGATTAGCACCTCCTTAGTGGACGGATTGTCTAGGCCTCAGTTTTCCAGCAGGTATCTGAAGGGATTTTAACATGAAACCAGATGTTGTCAATGACTTGGGACTGTGTAGTTATAGTGTTTGCCCTAGGTAAGTAGATCGGCATGCCTTCTTGTCCATCAACTTCAGGGGGCAATTGGACCTGAAAGCCCCTTATGTGATATTTGAGCCAATTCATTTTGGCCCTTACTCTTCAGTAGGCAGGCTCATTCCTTAACCTTCATCTTAAAGTCGTGGGAGGTTTTAAAGATCAGGGTACCTGATACCCTAGTAGAAATTGACATCCATCATTGTAATGGAATACTGCTGAGTAGTCTCAAAGGAACTGTGTCCTAAGAAGTAGGTCATTGCTAGGGTTATCTAGCGCAATGGCGGGGGTATTCTCAGAGAACTTCATGAATCTAATAGGTAGGGAAGATAATACCTATATATTGAGTACATCTCAGGCCAGCAGTGCCATACTCCAGATATTGGTGCAAGTTTGGAGCGATCTTGATGCACTTCATCAACTTGGACAATATAAAGTTCATGGAAGATCCACTTTCAACTATAGCGAGGACTTAAATCTTATGAACTTTAACTGCAAAGTGGGAAACAGATTTCCAAACTGTGGAGGTAGCGTGAGAAATATGGGAGTGTCATTAGAAGAAGAGTAAGTAGTATCAATTAATTTATTAACAATGGGAACCAAAACTTCTTCAGGTATGATAGCTACAGGGTCATTTGAGTTATTAAGGATTCTTGAGGCGTTGTAGAGATGTCAGAATGGAGCTCCTAATCCTTCATGCTGACGGCCCTACTAGCTTCTTCAGAAAGTCGTTTCCAACAGGTCTTGGTGCTGTGTCTTAAACCACTGCGGTAGATGCATCAAGGTTGAAAATTCTTCTGGTTTCTATCACATGTACTTGAGTACAGTTGGTGTGGGCTGAAAAGGTGGCCTTGGAGTGCAGTGTTGACGTAAGGATCTCGTCAATTTCTTCCTCGATTTCCTGTATGTGGGTAACTGTTTTTTGATTATAATATGCATTTATACTTTGGAATAGGATTTTGATGCTTAGATGGCAGTGGTGATAGCGTTGTCCAAGGTAATATGATTGTTAGTAACCAGAGGTTATGCTAAACTATATGAAACAGCTGGATAACTTCATGATCTCTTTACTTTATTCATGCGGATACCCATAAATGCTTGTTTTTGGATGGCCAGGGTTTTATTACAGCTGAATTCTTAGATCAAGGCCTTGCAGACCTGTTCCCAGGTGTTGAACTCCTTCAAATGGTGAGTCATGATCACTTGGGAGGTGCTGTTGAGGCAGGAGTGGTTATTATTCACTTTTTGCTGGTCGGTAGTCTCCTCCATGGAACTCTAGTATGTGTACAGAAAGAAGTTAATGCTTTCTTGGTCAGGGTTAAACCTTTCTTTAAAAGCTAGGTTTCAAGCTAGTTACAAGAGGAGTGGAAAGGGTGTTAACGCCAGGGATAGTTGAAGGCTCAGAGATCTTGGTCTCCATATAGTTGTGGGGGCCTGCTGGTCCAACTGACATCTTAGACCCTCGAGGTCCTCTTGGATTTCATCCCAGTTTTGGTTGCTGGAAGAAATGGAAGCTTTAAGTGCAACCTGCTATTTTAGGGATTAAATTCAGCGCCCTGAAGGAGAAGCTGGCCCTTGAAGTTAGTTAAAAGAGTATCAAACCCCCAACAAGTTTGTTCAATATGAGAGATGTAGCTATTAGTAAGCTTGGTGAAGGGCTAAAGTTGTATATTTCATCCAATAAACCCTCAATAGAGACCTCGGGTCAAGGGGGACCCCATCTACTCACATCATGCATCACTGAGCTACATTCCAAATTTGATTGTGTAAGGCGGCCAGAGCTGCTAACACATCCTTTCGCCAAGGGTCATCAGGGGCTTTGAGGGTAGGTACCGTGTGGCCTGAGGGCCCTCAAGGTTTACAGGGACCTTCAGGTCCTTCAGGTCCCTCACATCCTTCAAGGCCTTTGGGTCACTAGGTCCTCCAGGTTCTTCACTCCTGGAGGTATAGCATGAGAGTCCAGCTCCCAATAGTGTTGTTTTAAATTCCATACCAGATCTTTACCTTGGTGGAGATTTTGGTTCCAAACAGCCTCAAGGAGTTGAATATTCTGATGCAGCTGGTCCTAAAGGTAGCTAGATATCCCTCTATCCAACACCGTGATTTGGTGCCTTAAGCTTTTTTGATTAATTGTCAGTTATTTATAATACTCTCATGGTTGGCGTGGATGAAGGAGGAGGCCATGTAAAAATTGAAAACATAGGAATGTAAAGTTTGTGTGAGCCCCAGTTTTTAAGAGACTTAATGATGGTGCAATCCAACTAGCTGGAAGAGGTAATGAATAGCTGTGTGAACAAAGTTTTGAGGGTAGTGTTTGATTCATTGGGTTAGTTCTCCTTCCAGTAGCTGGGCTGAGGTATAAAGGCCCCACATGGTAGAGGGTATGGAAGAGGCGCTTTAGCGGCTGGAGTGGCACCCACTTATTACATGACATTCTTCAATTGTTTAAAAATGTCATTAAGGCTTTTGTACTGAAGTTGTACTGGTTTTCGTCAACTGAGGGCCTGGAGAACTGGAACATGTCCCAAAACTTTAGACTCTCGGGCTGCATGGGTGTCACTTTATACCACAAGGTACTAAGTCTTTAATCAATACTTCTTTACTGATCATCAAATAGATCTTTGTGAGTGCTAGTATTCTCATTATTCGTGATAAATGTTTTCACCTTGAACATCTCAAAGCCCCCTATAGTGATCACCACTTCCCTCAGCGTAACAGTTCTTTTGACTATCACCAAAATCCAAAAATGGGCTTAAAGCTGAAAATTAGTGGATAGAAAAAAACGAAAAGGTTGAGGGGATATAGGCTACTTTAATATGGTAGAAAGCGTTAATATTTATAGGGCGCGTGGGGACATGGTGCCTCAAGGACCTTTGTGGCCCCATGAGATCAGGATCTCTTAATGCCTTCAAGATTGACCACTGGTTAGCGTCCTCATTGTACTGCATAGGCCTCATGACCTCAGAGGTGGGTACAGTGCCTATTGTGATTCAGGAAGTGGGGTAAGAATTCCTGAAAGTGATTCCAACAATTCTCATATGCATTATACTTCCTGATAGAATCTAGTTTTGTTGCCTTCAGGATAAGGTTCTGTTTGCACTGGTCTAAAAAAATCATTAAGGTTTGGTTCTGGAGTAGGTATTTTGGCTTGCTCGTCATCTCAAATCTGACAAAAGATAACAGGTCTTCATATCAGCGGATACCCCAGTATTGATCTTATGGATAACATTTTTAAGCATCCAAGGTCATGGTCATCCTATCAAATATTACCAGTTATTTCTCGAATAGTGTAGCACTTCTTCTTGCCACCATTCTGATAAAGTAGGCGGTTGCTCATTAATGACTAATACTGTCATAAAATTAACCAGATGGATTCCTCCCAATATATCAGAACTATGTGTGTCATTTAGCTGAGCTTGATTGCTGGCTAATCGCTAGTTCAATATTATAGAAAAAGTTATAAAATATTAATTGTTTTAAATTTGGCAGATTCTTAGTTTAGCGCTGACTCTGACATCGTGAGTGATTGGATTAATTTTTGGAGGAAAGCCAACATATTTGTATTAACAATATAATGACATTTTTCTGAATTGAATCTGTTTTGGCAGAATCATATCTCAGTGCCAATTGCCATGGAAAATGATTGTGGTATTTTCGGTGGAAAGCCGAAGTATTTGTCAAATCATTTAATTATAAATTTACTTCCTAATTTAAAGCACCAGAAACTTATGCTTAGGATGCTCAAGGTTATATTTATTTTAGTAAATTATATAGGATCAACCGGCAAATTGTGCCAAGGATAAGTCAAATTAATCTAATATTTGGTGAATCAGATGGACAGATTGGGAGGGAATTGCAACCTCAAATAACTGATGATTTATTGAAGTGCCATCTTGGATGGCGGAGGGTTTCATAGGCGTAGTAGCCTATAGTATATATCATTCTTCCCTCCAAATAAAGTTCTCTCTCACTCTTATTTTTTTAGTTATTAGTAGTTTGACAGCTAGATTATTATAAAATGGGACTGGATTTCTAAAGTTTGCATGAGGTGATGATCCTGGAGTGGCTGATGCTGTCAGCTCCCATACCTCATCTCTTTGAGGAACTGGTGGGAACCTGGCCAACCTGCTTCCAACAATGATGTGCTGACTGACTGTCAGCCCTGTGGGGTGCAGCGCGGGAGTGCCTTGGCCATCCAGGATGGGGGCAGGACTTTCCAGGACATGCCCAGATGTGTTGGTGAAGGGTCATGATGGTGGGGCACCGTGGGAATGCCTTAGCTGCCCAGTATGGGGAAGGACTTGCTGGGGCACACCATGTACCTTGAGCTAAGGAAAAGTCGTTGACCTGCTGTGTTAGTGGGTTAGACGCAGACTTAGAGGTGGTTGGTACGCCAATGAAGAAAAACGGCAAAGAGCAACCAGTCTTCATACTGGTTGGCCTGGAACACTAGCAGAGCCCACTTCTTGGAAAAGCAATCTTCTGACAAATACCTTAATGCTTTTAGTTTCCGCCTGGTGATGACATTTCTGTTAACATCCCAAAATCATGGATTCACTGATTTTCACCATCAGGATTAAATGCACAAATGCAATGACTTGATTTTCTCTACCTTCATCACTTTTTCACCCAAATTTTTCATTAGCACTCATATTTTGCCTTGGCCTGTGTCAAAATCTGAGAATCGCTTGCTTGGAAATTAATATCTTGCACATCTATTCGGGCTGAAGTTCTGATGGCTGATCCTCAATAATGCCTGTGGTTTATGGGATTTGACCCATCTATTAACTCACTAGGCCTATTAAATTCGCCTCTACTCTTCTGGCTGTTTTGGGCATAATTTTCCCTTCATAATCTGGAACTTCGTTTGAGGCAGGATTATATAAAAACTGGGGATTTGGTCCTTCCAGTTCATCGACACTTCTCCTAGGTTGGATTTGGGATAAAAACCAGGAAAAGGATAAGTTAAATAAGACTTTTATTGCAAGCTGTTTATTAGATAATGGTCATTAGGCCAGGCGCCAGTATTTATACCTCTAAGGCATCTCCTGGTCACATCCAGCACAAAATTTCAACAGCTAGTTTGCCACTCAGTTCAGCCTATGAATGAAACCTTTTCTTAGGTTCATTGGTGGCAAAATACTCCCAAAATCGGGAGTAATTCAGGTACAAAAATTGTTATAAAAGCATGCAAAATTGTCCTAAGATCTTTAGAATTTCAGTTATGTCATACTGCTGATGAGACACACCTTCTGTGAAATTTTGGCCTCAATTGAAGAAAATGACGCACCCTTAATTGGGATGTCAGCAGGCCTCTTCCTCAGTAGCCTTAAGTAACTCCCTTTGGGTGGTCCACATAAGTGCTATCATGCTGATTATGCATATTTACATACAAATTTCGCCCTCAGGCGGAAATTAGTAATGTTGTTCATTCATTTAATTGTCCATTGGACTTTTCAAATGTAGCTTCAGGTCGTCCCCAAATTATTTCGTATGCTATTAAATGGTTTGTGTTTTGATAATTGGAACCGATTGCTGAGATTTGATGCATTGGAATCAGCCATAATATATAGCCTATTTGGGCTGAGCGCCTTAAATTACTCAATTGAATTGTTGTTGAGACAATCAGCCAAATTGTATAATTGCATTAGGCGTTGGCTCAAGCATTGAAGGGATAATTGGCCCAATCTGATGGTTATCAAAGGATTATTTTTGAGTCAACCATCAGAACCTGACATTTCCCCCCTCTTGACTTGAACATAAGCCCTAAGATTCACAATTAGCCTATGTTGGTCTTTTCTTTTGGTCAAAACGCCTGATGATAATAGAGTTGGCTTTTCTATTTGGTAACTTCGGCTGGGCCAGCTGATGGGTCTGAAAAATGACAGTATGAATGCATATTGAGTCTGAAGTTGGATCCCCTCCCCAACCTCAAGTGCGAACTAAAAATTAATTAAATTTTAAATTTTATTTGAGGTGGGCCAACCTGGGGATGATACCGCACCAATTAGGGAAGTGAAAAAATGGGAAAGGAGGATAAAAGTTGGAAAACCTCCATGCATGGCGTATAATAGGCCAGGAACTTATGGACCGCCTTTGCTATTTGCTATCTCAGTTTGGGGCATTGGCGCGCAAAACCAACACAGTCAAAATCGTCCCCTACCCAAAGTCCACTACTGGGAGAGAACTCAGGAGGCAGGGGTAGAGGGTCTATACTCTACCACTGGGGTATCCTCCCTCACTAAAAATTAATTAGTATAGGAGTATTTTTGTTTTTTGAGTTTTTAGTTTTGTTTTTGTAATTTTATGGTTTTATTTTTTTAATTTTTAATTTTTAATTTTTTTTTCTGTTTTATTTTTTTTATTTTCTTTACTTTTTTTCTTAATCAGCCCGCTTATTAAACCTTCTTAGGAATTTTGCATGGACTCAGTTGTATATATGGCTGGTCCTGATATCCTTGATGGTGTATATGAATGTAGACGTTTTCTCAATCACTTCAAATGGCCCAACCCAGATGTGATCTAATTTTTGCATTCAGCCCAATCTGTGGGTGTTACAAAATAGAACTTCATCATTAACTTTGAATTTGGCCAGAGGGTAGCAATTCTCTAAGTCCTTTTGATGTCAGGTCTTTTTCTAGGTGAAACTGTTATCAAAGGCTTGTGCTTGTAGTTTGATTAAGGCATCTGTAAGCTTCTCAACGTACTGAAGGTAAGTGTTTTCGCCAGAATCCTCTAGGGCCTAATATAGCAGTGTTGGTAGGGCCAGGTGTCTATCATATACTACTTGAAATGGGGACATCCTGGTTGCCAAATGGTAGGAGATATTGTAGGCGAATACTGACAAATTAAGATATGTACTCCATTTGGATGTTTTGGTTGAGGTTAATTTCCAGATAATATTCACCAATGTCCCATTTGCACGCTCAACAGTCCCATCAGTTTTGGGGTGATAGGGAGCAGAAAGCACAGCACATACTCCAATAATTAATTGAACTTGGAAAGGACATTGGCAGTAAAGTTGGTTCCATTATCGGTCAGAATAACCTGAGTGCATCCATGTATGTGGATGATGTTTTTAAGTATGAAATTGGCGGTGATTGCCTCTCCAGATTCCCAAATGGCCTTGGCCTCACCCATTTGGTCAAGTGGTCAATGGCTATGATTATATACTTGGCCTTTGTGTTGCTTGTTGGAAGTGGGCTGACAAGGTCAATAGATACAGTGTGCCAGGCAAAGTTGGGCCAAACAAACTGGTAAGGTGTGCTTTTTTGGAATGGTTTTTCGCCCTGGCACTCTGCATAGCATTTAACATTTTTTGGATGTCAAAATGCATTGACTCCCAGTAGTAGAATTTCTTCAGATGCTCTTTCATCTTTTTGACTCCGCCATGCCCTATGGCCTTATGCGCTGCCATAATTAAGTATGTTCTGGCCAATGGTCTTGGAAAAATGAACTTTTGTCCTTGACGATCTTGTAAAGCGTCCCAATTTTGATGGTCATATTTTTTTGTAGATCCAATAGTATTTTTTGGACAGATTCAGGCTCATCCTGATACTCTCCAGTGATCATTTTCATAAACAACTCATCAGCGGCCTGACTAAGTGTTGCAATGGTGGGTATTCAGGATAGACAGTCAGCGTTTTGGTGAATTGCACCTGCTCGATGCTCAATAGTGTAGTCATAAGCTTCAATCTTTAATGCCTCTACGGGCTAATCAGCCCTCAGGTTCTCTTAAGTTATTCAACCTTCTTAGGGAAGCATAATTGGTAACAACTTTGAAATGAGTACCATGAAGATAGACCCAAAATTGCTTGCAAGCATAAATGACAGCTAATCATTCTTGTTCTGTCACCATGTAGTTCCTTTCTTGAACGTTTAAGGTCTGACTAGTGAAGGAAACTGGATGTTATTCACCATATTCTCCAACTTGGAAAAACAGGCCCCCACTGCTGTTCCTGGTGCATCAGTTTGGACAATGAATTCGCAATCAAAGTTCAGATATTGAAGAACAGGTGCTCTTAATAGGGCTGATCAGAGTTGGTCAAATGCATCCTGGAAATCTAGAGTCCAGTTGAATGGGACCTTATCTTTAAGCAAATAGAAGAGCGGCTTTCCAAGCTGTGCAAAGCTGGCAATAATTTGGCAATAGTACCCAATCATGCCTAGGAATACTTGAATATCGCGCTTGGATTTGGGCCAAATCATTTTGGAGATGGCATCCAACTTAGAGAGTTGGGGCCGAAGACCCACTTTATCAATCACAAATCTGAAGTATTCCATTTGGTCTTTAAAAAACTGACATTTTTGGGCTTAATTTCTAAGTTTGCAGCAGCTAGCCTTTTTGAAAACCTCCTCAAAGTGTTCCAGATGGTTGTCAAAAGTGTGGCTGAAAATGGTGATATTGTCAAGGTACACTAGTACACATGACAGTTTCAATTGTCCCAGAATTGTGTCCATTGCTTGTTGGAATGTGGCCGGAGCGTTGCAGAGCCCTTGGGGAATTCTTGTCGGCTGGAATAGACCCTCTTGGGTTATAATTGCACATTTCTCGCGCTCCTCTTCAGGAAGATCTATTTGCTAATATCCGCTGATAAGATTCATTGCTGAGAAGAACTTTGCCCCCCTAGCCTATCCAAGGCATCATCAATTTGTGGCAGTTGGTACAAGTCCTTTTTGGTGACGTTGTTTAACTTCTGATAGTCAATGACTACTCTGTTGCTTCCATCCTTCTTTTTCACTATAAAAATCGGTGCTGCTCAAGGACTTTTTGAAGGGACTAGCATGCTGCGATTGAGGAGTTCCTTAATCTCCTTGGACACTGCTTCTTCTGATAATTTGGAGCATCTAATTGGGCGTAATTGAATAGGTTTATGATCTCCAGTATCAATTTTGTGGGCGACACCATTAGCACAACCCAAATCAAAGTTTTCTTATGCAAATATTTCTGATATTTAGAGAATAACTCCTGAGCTTGCCTTTCTCAGAGTTGGTCAGGTTGCTTAAATTGGCCATAGGGACAACATTATTTATGCTGAGTTGGTCCTTATCAGGGAGCCCTAATTCAACAAAAGTTCCAAACTCATGGAATGAGTGAATTTCCGGGTAGGGAACAGATGCAGAAAGGCTATTGTTTGACATTGCCTAATGGAAATGGGTCAATTTTGCAGGTTTTCACATAAGATATGTATCTCTTTGTGGCCTGGAATGATAATACCAGGGGCAATGTTTGGTTCTAATCGAGATTTAGACCATGGTTGATATATTTCACCCTAAAGGCCTTCCAGGATATTAATCATTAGTCCCGTCGGGATGATTACTTGTTCTCCAGATGGTATGGTGATGGTCTGATTTGATTGAAGTGGAATGCCCTTTGACATATCAATCTGAATAGGAAGTGGTTTTATCTTTGACTGAGCTTTGGAATACTCAATTGGGACGAATCCATCTTTGTAGGTCAGATTTATGAATAGGATGGGTTTCTTTTTTTCAACTGCCTTATTGCAGTTGTAGTAAAGTGGAATAGCCTGGCCCAGAATGGTGAGAGTATTGTCCTTATGATTGGTAACAACTCCATATCTTCTTAGGAAATCAGTCCCAATTAAGGTATCATAGTTTGTATTTGGCAACACTATGGCAGGTGCCGTTACTACAATGGATCCATATTGGAGTGGTAGGGTACTGTAGGCGCCCAGTGATTTGGTGGTATGCGCTCCAGCGGTTCCATATTCCTGGCAGTGGGCAACATCGGGCGCATTTTTCAGTTTTTTAACCAATATTTGTACTGACTATATTGATAGGAACGCCACTATCAGCAATGGCCCAAACTTGCACCTTGTTCACTGCTATTTCCACATAAGTACATTTAGAGTAGTTTAAGAGGTATTTATTGTGTGAATTATGTGGCTATTGCCCGATTCCAGGTGTGCTTTCAGGCTTGAGAAGATATCTGGAAAGTTATCTGCTAAGGTCTTCATGGGTATAGCCACTTGAACGTTTTTAAGCTTGGGTATTTAGGTTAAACATCTGGATTTTAGATCCAAACCCTGGTCAATAATTTGCTTCACATAAGGTTTTAATACCTCTGCTTGGGCTTTTTTGGTTATTTTCAAAGGTTTAGTTGCTTTTGCGGTGGCCCAAGTAGTGAACATCATTACATTATTAGCACTGATATGGTTATTTTCAGCAACATACTTGGCCCTAAGGAGTTCGTCCAGATCAGGTGGAACGGTTTGAAAATTTATGAAGTTAGAGCATTCCGCCTCTACTCCACCTGCCCTTTTCCCACCTCAATGTCGCTGTTAATCTCTAAAGAAAATTTGAACCCAGGCTTTTTGTTGGACCGTCTGTAGCATTGATTACCAAAGTGGCCTATTTGACCACATTTGTAGCATATATTTTTAAATTTATTGCGAGGAAGGCCGACCATGGGATTTACACTTAATGAATTTGACCCAAAAGGAACAAAACTCAGTAACAGGGAAGGCACCCCAGAGAAGCGATGCTATCTCTTGTTGCCAGCGGGAACGCCACTATGGGGAGGGGGAGGGAACGTGTGAAGGGGCCATAGTCACAATTGAACACGTGTGGAGGAAAGAGTCTGATTTGATGAACCAAGCTTGGAACCAGGAGGAGACCAGCTGTTGGCGAGGCGGTGGGAGGTATCCAAATATCCATGCCTGAAAGTGATCCACCAAATGAGACCAGAAACTGTGAACAGCTTCTGGGAGGGTGGGGGTGGAGCCTGAGATGGCATCCAAGACAATCGTGTGAATAGTCCACATGGCGATTGCAACCACCAGAGCATGGAGGGAGGGTGAAAGGGGGAAGCCATTGATAAAGCAAACATATCTCTTGACAGACTGAAGGGATGTGTTTGATCCTGGCCAAGCAGACGTTGAACTTCGCGCCATATCACTCTAGAGTTAGGACACTTCTCCATGCGGTGGAACAGCGTTCCATACTGGCCACACATGACGCAGGATGAGTGTAAAGCATTAGAGCGCTCAGCCGTATGGTACACCTGCTTCAGGCAGCGCCACACATGGGAACGGATTTGAGGCTGCAACAGAGGATGGTGTGCATATTTCCAAATAGTCTTCTTAGTCTCAATGCAGTACGGGATGTCCATCATGTCCAGGTAGTCCACCCTGGATAGGACATGGGGTCGTGTGAGGATTACGCCATCTTGGATGGGTAGCCCCTGTACCTCTTGTGTGAATTGAGGAGAGGGGCGGCCTCTCTGGGCTGTGTGTCCGCTAATATGAATTCTCCACTCAGCACTCCGCATGGAGAGGATGATTCGTTTGTAGTGGGTTTTAGTCCCGTGAGGACCTGTGGCCGATGGGTGTGAAGCCAGGTATTTCATCAAGGAGTGAGGGTTTGATGGATTGTTAAGGCCCAAGGCGCGGGAGAAGTTGGAGCGGGCTGCGCAGGACCAAGGTTGGGAGGGGAGCGTAGGGGCGGTGATGGCTGCAATCCAGGTGCCCAGGATCTTGGCAGCATGGGCTTTGAAGTCAAGCAGGCCCATGCCACCATGATGATGAGGGCCAAACATGACCTCTAGCCATACTGGTGGTGGGCGGCCTGACCAAAGCCATCCTTGCAGAAGGGCATACAAGGATTTTAAAAAGCTTGGGGAGAAGGGGATGGCGTGGGCTCCAAACCAGACTTTGGAGAGGAGCATAGAGTTAGATAAAACGACCCTGCCAGTAAGGGAAGTAGGGTGGGCTCTGAGGGAGGCGATGCGCTTCGTCACGTTGTCTAGAATATGACTTTCCATTACTGCTGATGTGTACCTGCCTGCCTCCACCCACACGCCCAGATGGTGGACCGGCCCTATGGTAGGGCGTGGCACGAAGGGGAGCACTAGTGGGGCGGTGTGGGTTGAGCTGGGAGGGCGAGCACATGTGCGAGCGGATGGGCCGGGCTGGGCACTGGTCACTGGGGCCCAGAAGGTTTGATACCAACCAAGGAGGATGATTTCGGTTTTTGGAAGCGTTCAGTGCAGCATTACTTACCCGGGAATACTCCTGGATGAGAGCCTCAAGTGCACGTGCATCTTTATTGTTAGAAACCCCAACCACACAGTCATCTGCAAATGCCAGCATCTTGACTGGGGCTTGGACTGGTACATGGACCCCAGTGAGTTGGGCATTCACGTTTCAAAGTAGTGGGTCAAGGCTAAAGTGGTATAAGAGTGAGCTAAAGGGGTCCCCTTGTCATAAGCCCCTTTGAGGGTGGACTACTTCCGTTAGGAAGCCAGGGCCACGCACTGCCATTGTTGCAGATTCCGTGAGCAGCATTACCCAGTTGATGAAGTGAGGGGGTAAGCGGAATTGATGGAGGCAGGCCCTGAGGTATTTCCAGTTTACTCTATCATAGGCCTTTTGTTGGTCCAAGAATACAAGTGCCCCAGAGGCTGTGGACTGGCATGCGTTAGCCACAGAGTGCACGTTATCCCAAATTGACTTTCTGGTTATGAAACTGAATTGTTCTGGGGAGATGGTGGCAGATGCTACAATCCCTAAACGGTAGCCATGATTTTAGTTAAAATTTTTGTATCCGTGTTAGTTAAAGAAATGGGGCGCTAGTTGGCTAAGTCTAGCTTGTCCCCTTTCTTGAAGAGTGTGACGGTGAAGGCCTCTTGTCTTCCTGGTAGGAGGCGCGTTTCCAAAAGGCTCTGGTTAAGTGAGTCAAGCAGCAGTGGGGATATATATTTGAAGTACTTTTTATAGAATTCATATGGAATGCAATCTGGGCCTGGGCATTTCCAATTTGGTGCACCGCGGATGGCTGTCCATAGTTCATTCAGAGTAATCAAATTCATTATATCCGGGTATCAGGAAACGGTGCAGATGTGGGTTCAGTCAAAAAATTCCGCCACTTCATTTGGCTGAATTGGATTGGATTGGTATAACTTGGAGTAATACTTTTGTATTTTGATTGCCACTTTGGCTGGCATATCTGCAACGGAATCATCCGATCTTTGCACCGGTGTGCAGGCCAAACTCTAGTGTGGTGCAAGTTTTTTTTAAAAAAATATGCGGTGAACTTGTCGCCCTCTGTAATGCATTTGGCCCTGTACTGAACACAAACCTGATGTTTGTGTTGCCTTTCGAGCGCGTTGAGATGGGCGGTAGCTTCCACCCACTTCTGGCCCCACGCAGGGCTGTAGCCTGTAGCTGGAATGTTGGACTCCAGGTGTGCCAACTCTGCCAAAGCGCGCGAAATGCTGGCCAATGTGGCTCATGAGCATCAGGAGGAGAGGTGGCAAGAGTGGCAGATGGTAACCTCTTTAAAGCTGACCATGTGGAGATGGGGTCCGCGCAAAACGGTGTAACAAACTCTTTTGCCAAAGTTGCTGATTCCACCCAAGTGGAAAATCGTCCAACACAAGTTTGGGAGGGCGGAGTTTTCACCAATGTGGGGCCTTAGCCACTGTGACAGGTAGGTGATAGGTTATCAAGACCAGCTGGTGGTTGGAGAATTTAATTTTTGTTGTTTTTAAGTGGGAAATGTGAGGTTGGAATTTCGCCGGCGTAAGGATAAGGTTGATGTGGGTCATGGACCTTAATTGGCCGTTGTGGATGTGGGGCGCGTCATGTTTTTGAGAAGCGGGGCTTGCCGCAGCAGTTCATCCATTAAACCAAGGGTGGCCTTTAGAACGCGCAGTTCTACGTGACCCTGGGGGTGTGGGGGCAGGAAGGCCAACGGTTCGTGGGTTGTTTAGCCAACAGTTCATGTCGCCGACTATGAAAAGGTCTGGGGGTAATGGGAGGGATTTGACTGATGAGAAAAATTTCCAACGCTCTCGTGCACAGATTGGGCATAGATGTTGATGATAGCGTGCACCACGTTGGCCCACGAGAAAGTGACAATGAGGACTCAGCCATTGAGGAAGGATTCTGACAATAAAGGTTTAAAAATTGTTTTCTGAACTAGCACCCCACAGTGCTCTGACCAAAAGGATAGGGATGTGAGGAGCATGGTTTTCCAAGCATCCTCGGAACCTCATGGACAGTGGGACTCCTGGATGGCCAGGATATCCACAGGTAAATTTTTTTGTAAAAAACTCAGTTTCCTAGCCCAGGATGGTGATGCCTTGAGTCTGGCGTTTTTCAACGTCCCTAAAGTGAAGGTTTCCCCATTGCACCTTAGGTGTGATGGGGTGGGCGCCCAGGCCCATCAGCCTCCTCTAGATCCCCATGGGCCTTCATGGCAGTGTGGGTGTTTGCAGCGACACTATTGGTAGTTTTGTTGATTTTAGCAGAAAGGTTCTCATTGGCTTTTGCCTTCGCTTTTTGTTTCCCTGACGTCAAATGAATTTTTTGCGGTTTGGATGAGTTCAGTGCACCAACGATCATGTCAAAAAAAATTTTCAGGTAAGTTGGACCCCAGGTCAGTTTCAACCAAAGCTTGGTTGCAAAGATTGGGTGAGCTCAAGTCACTCTTCAGATCTTCAGATCGGGTGGCTCAATTGGCATGGGCTTCCCAATCTGATTGGTCAAGGGATTCCCAAGTTGCTTCCACCACGAAGGTTTCAATGCCCTTCTGGCGTTGTGAGTGTGGGATAGTGGTGGTTGCTTTGGCCGCTTCCTTGGCCGCGGCCCTACAGGCCTGCTTGGCCTTCTTCCGCTCCTGTGGGGAGATGGGCTTTACCAATAGGTAGCAGCCTTGTGCTCCCCATGGGAAAGCTCCTTGGTGCTTGCGGTTGGTTCGTAGTGCGCCTCTCTTCTGGCCATGGCTGCCAAGGGGTGCTCTTGGAATGTGACGCCCTCCTTGATGGGGCATGCGTGCGCCTTATGGCCGAACACATCACAGTGGGTGCAAATGGGGGCGCGCTGTCCACGGTTACCTGGAATGGGTGGGCGGTATGCCCTGCAATATCATAAAAGTGGAGTGCGGGATCTGGGTTAGGTCCTTCACGATCTCCTCAGTTGGGGTCAGAACTGAGATGGCTTTGCCAGTGCACAGGTGTGGCATCAGCGTGAAATGTTGCATTTCGAAAGATTGTATTTCGCTGTAAATGGTGAGACCATCTTTCAAGTACTGCTCCAAAATGGCACGTTATACCATAGTAGGCAAAAAGTCAAACGTGAGGAAAGTTTTGTTGGATTTTGTCCATCTGGTGCATTTGGTTTTGATGACCCGTTGCCCTTCAGGGAGGTCAATCACTACATGCACCACAGAAGCTTCATCTGCTGTCTCCTTGTTTTTGAAACCAAGGTCCAGTTAACCATGTGACATGGAGTGAGGTGTGATATACACCGCGGTCAGGAAAAAAAGTGTGCACATCCCCACAAAATTTTCCCATAGAGCTGTTTGTTGGATGTCCAGAAACACACGGACTCTGTATTCCACTGACGAGAGTGGTTGGGAGTGCGGCGTGTTGATGTACTGGTTGCACCGCACTTACCAAATGAGGATTTCTGGGGAAATAGTGACTGCCAGTTTTTATATTTTTTTCTATTCCGCCAGTTTCTCCGGGGCGTTTTCAAATGTTTGAGGCTGTGGGCCTACCACCTGCTCCTCTTACCTTACTTGCCCAACTGCTCCCTGATATGGTCGCAGACTAATCTCTGTGAGATTATCAAACTAGAATCATACTTGAATTGAATAAGTTGCAAAATTGATTGCAACGAGAGAGAAAAAGGTACTAAATACAGTGGATCAAAACCTATAATTTACACATGCAAATTTAGCACCTTTGTCTTATAATCACTTGTGCTCGTGGCCTCAGCGTTAGTATCTGTCCCAATTTTTATCTATAAACTCTATCTTGTCCACACAAAATCATAAATTTTTAGGTAATAGGATTCATATTTTTATTGGAGCCATCTTCTGGAATCTCTAATACAATTGGTTGATTGTGACTAAAATAATAATATGCTGATCCTTATTGATTCACTCCCTAGCCTAAATTAGATTAATACTTGCTCTAATACCCTGATGTGCTACTTAATGTACGTAAAATTCGCAAATAGGAATGCTATTGGGAGGGGCGTATCTTAGATGAATTCCAAAGGTAAAGCATCTTTTTATACGTTGTTAGAGACCCTGGAATGAAGAGTATAAAGCATAGCAAGCCGTGGAGCATTTGTAAATACCCAATACTACATTGTTCTCTTGCTTTTTATAATAAATAAACCTAATTCCAGAAGGTGTCTATTTTTCAAGTTTACTAAGTTACTGTTCTCAAACAGTACCTTTTTATTTAGAGCCCAATAATTTGTGTCTTTGAAATCTGACGCCTATGTGTAATTTTAACAGGCATGAAATTCTATAGATGAGGAAACAACTCTCTATTGATGTTAAATGAAGCTAACATAAGCATACCAATCTGCTTAATTAAAGGATCAATTTAGGATCTGTTATTGGGATTAATGCAAGTGTTAGACACAATTGATAAGGCCAAGAATCAAATTATAGTAAAAAATAATCAATCTATTCATACAGAACTTCCAATTGGCAACAGAATCACATATTGAGCTATAAGAAAAATCAAGTGCCAGCTGTCAAAAGATGAATCATGATTAGAACAGTCAAAATCAGTGAAAAGAAGGAATGAATGGTCAATGGATATGATTATTTGAAATTATTGCCAAGTTGGTGGAAGATACTTATACGCTGAAAAACAATGCTGATAGTCATATAGTGAATCAGGTCCATACCAAATACTTCAAGATAGGGATCTAGGAAAAAAATGCAATGTCCCTCGGGACCATTAAACCTTAATTGATTTTGAGTCTTAAGAAAGAAACTATGAACCATATTTTTGTTTGTCTCAATTGAAGACCGCTAAACCATAATTGCTGGTTAAGTTTAAGAGGGGAACTCTGAACCAAAATTGTGATCAAGCTTAATATAGGAAATTTAAACTACTGATAAAACGTTAAGTCCCATCACAGCATGAAATAAAATAAGCAAATTAAATAGAAAATTATTTAAGACAAAATTATAGCTACTAATGATATTATAGATTAAAAAAGTTAAAAGATATTTATAAAATTATTTATTTTTAATTTTGGTGCAATCAAAAGAATCTGGTGCTGTTCAAACATGCCATTGTCATGCAGGGAGAAGGGAGATGAATTACAATGGACTGAAAGAAGCCTGTGAACTTTGGCAGGATTAGCTCATGTTGAAACTGAATCCACCATAATGAGGCACAAAAAAGCAGAGGTATATCTACTCTGATCAAAATTGGAGAGCTTAGCATGGGGGAGTACAGCAACTGTTGGCCATTTGCCCTCTCAGCTGCATAAGAAGAATGTTTTGGGTCAAAATTATCCAAAAATGGGAAATGATAGCTATTTATTAGTTTGCAATGATCCTAAGAGCGATTTTAATAATGATAATGATGATATCTGCCAAAAGACCCTGGCCAATTCTCAGTGGAACTCCGCAAAAAGAGGTAACACCATTTCAAATACTACATGGCAATACATAAAATCAAGTAGTTGGATTACTCTGACAATGTGATGACCCTGGGGTATCTCTTGGATGGTACTTCCCCAATCACAAACACGTCCCTTCAAGCACTGACGCAGGGGCAAACCCTTTTAAAGGCGTGGCAGTCATCCCCAAGATGCAATACATTTCTCAAATGAGGATTGGTTAAAATTTATAAGGTATTACCTCACTGTTACATTTTGCCCCAAAAAGTTACCTCATCCATTATTCAGCCTAATTGAAGCGAGTTTTCTAAGCTTTAATAGGCTGAATGATCATATTTCCTTATTTGGACTGTAACAAGCCATTCTAAACTTAACCTTAAATCCCTTTGACCCTTGATGCAGTTTAAATACTTATTGGTCAGAATATAAAGGAAAATTTTTCTTTCTTTCCCCGCGCTGCTAAAAAAATTATAAACAACAAGCTACTTTAGTAGTGCTTATTTTGTTAAATTTTATTAAAACATTTGTGGGATCCTGTCAATAGAGTTTCTGTAACTCTCTCGTTCTCAGCAAGGTGATGTGGGATGCAAACCCACATTGCTAGGGAACTAGCCATTAAGAAAAAGGGTAATAAGACACCTCAATTGGTGCCTGTGCCAAAGGTACCCCAGTCCAGGGTGTAGAACGCAACGTATAAGACCAGGTAAGATAGAAACATAACAACTAGAGTGGACCCCAGAGGGGAGTATATAATCAAGTGTAACTTGGCGTCAGGGAGCTTGGGTGCCTCGATCTGGAGGGGACCTGGGCGACCCAAGGGAGCAACTGGGATTTTGGTAAATTGTGTTATAAGGTAGTGGCCCACATACTTGGAGACCTCCCCAAAGAGGTCCGCCACCAGGTTAGCCCAATGAACCATAAGTAAAATGTAAAAAACGGGTATTATATTTAAGAAAAGTCGACCAACTAGGAATGTTGGTCGCAAAAACATATTTAAAGTGGGCTGGGGAAATTCAGGTTTGGCGGAAGTGCGCCCAAGCCTTGACGCTCCAGTAAACAGATGCTTCCATCCATTTTAGTAAAATACACCGAAAGTGCCTTCACTTGAGTAATTGATTGAAGCCATATTTTACCTGAGCTTAAAATTTCATAGCTATAGTGGGACTCGAACCCTTGCTCTCCAACCAAGCAAATTGAATTATCTTTATTTATAACATAAATCATTCATTTTAGGGCCTGAGCTGAGATGGGAGGCTGGGCGTTTTTCACCCCATTAGCACCAACTTAAGCATGCTTGGCTTGCACCCAGCGTTGATCTAAGGTGTGTTTTAGGTCAGGAAGAGCCTGAAGTTATACCTTCAGGGCCTCCTGTCGCCCAGCCTTATCTCTAGCATCTGTTCCTACTATAATGTCATCCAACCATGACATTACCCTCTCCTCCTTCTTGGGCTCCACCCCCTCCAGAGGCGTTTGCTAAGGAGAAGTTCTTATGTGCTGGCGGCAACTTCATAGCAACAACGGCCGGCTTAGGCTGAGATCCTGCGCCTCAGGGAAATGATTATGAAATGATTTGATCAGGTCTTTAGCATGTACCAATCCCATGCTGGCACCCAACTGTTCTCTGCTGCATCAAACCCTTTCCAAGATACTAAGTACTCAAGGCGTCACTTAACCTGGCGGAAGGCTACTATTTCCTCCACTTCCCATTCCGGTGCCCCATCCACAAGATAAGCCTCAGGAGTCACAGGAGGAGGGCCCTCAAACAGTGTCAACTTACTTTCATGAAAGATGGAGAAGATCCGAAACGCGGAGGGAATATTTAACTGGTTTGAGGCATGTCCCACCTTTCTAACTACCCGGTAAGGACCAATCCTCTTCGGACCCAGTTTTTTGCATGGCTGCTTGATAGGGATGTTGCGATCATCAAGCATCACGAGATCCCCTTCCTTGTATGCTGGACCCACTCGGCACTTTCCATTGGCATTCTCCTTAGAAACCAGCATAGCCACCTCCAAACTTGTGGACACCCCTTGATGGACCTTCTTGAGAGTCTTAGTAAAGTCCAGAACCGCTTCCACTTTGGAACCCCAGCCAGGCTCCATGTTAAAAGCAGGGTTAAAGCCGTGGTTAGCAAAAAAGGTAAACAACTGATTGATGAATGCAAAGTGTTGTTGTCGCTAAAATGGGCCATAGGAAGGCGAGGAACCCAATCTGAATGGTCTGCGGCGGTGTAACAATGCAGAAATTGTTCCAAGCACTGGTTCACTCGCTCAGTCTGCCCATCTGATTGGGGGTGATAAGCAGTTGAACGGCAGGGGCGGATCTGAAGAGTTTTACACAATTCTTCCCAAAAGACAGAGGTGAACTGGGGTCCACGGTCACTAATAATTTCTTGAGAAACCCCATGAAACGCAAATACATGGGCGACGAAGAGCCTGGCTATTTCAGCGGCAGTTATAGTTGTTCTGCAAGGAATAAAGTGGGTGAACTTTGTAAAACGGTCCACCACCACTATGATTGCATCATACCCATCTGAAAAGGGTAACTCCACAATGAAATCCACTGATAGGGAAGTCCATGGCCCTTCAGCCTTTTGGACTGGTACCAGCAACCCTGCTAAAGGTTGCCGATTGGTTTTCATTTGATTGCAGATCAGGAACTCTTTACAGTACCGCCCTACCTGAACAGGCAAGCCCTTCCAATTGTAAGTGCGTCGTATCAACTCCAAGGTCTTTGCTTTTCCAGGATGACCAACGGTGATTCCGTCATGATGGTCCTGGATGATCTCCAGGCGCAGTGGTCCAGCAGGAACCCATAGGCGCCCCTGAAACCACACCATCTCATCCTTTACATGTAACCCCTGGATAAGTCCTCCTGATTCAGGGCGCTCTTAGCGAGAACAACAGCATATTCAGCCAATAACGGCTGAGAAAGAACTACCTTCCTAAACATGCTATATTCTGCTGCATTTTCCAAAGGCATGAGCGCTGGCGTATGTACCGTGGACTTAGGATGTTGAGACATAATTATACTCGGTGGAATCATCAACTGGGTGTTGAGAATCTCTACCTCCTTTGGATTGGGAGTCAAAGTAGGGTTGCGGCTCAAAGCATCCGCCAAACCATTCTCCTTGCCCTTGGTGAACTCATAGGAAAATGTAAATAGGGCAAGGGTCTCATGCTAACGGGTCTGACATGGTGTTAGAACATGTGGAGCCCGGTAATACAACAGGGCTTGGTGGTCTGTGCGTACCCAGAATGGTTGGGAGGAGCCATGTAAGTGGTGATGCCAATAAGTCAACTCCTCCACCACTGCTAGTAACTCCTTGTCATAAACGGCGTAATTCAACTCTGGCAAAGACATCTTCCTAGAATAATATCCCGCCAGATTCTCGTTCCCATCTTCACCTACTTGTAACAAAGCGGCCGCTATGGTGAAGTTGGAGGCATCAGTTGACACAATGAACTCCTTGGAAGGGTCGACATGGTGAAGAACAGTTGTTGACAACAGGGTGAAATTCACTGCTTGGAAAGCATCCTCCAAAGTGGGGGACCACTGAAGCACCTTGGCACAGTTAGCCTTGTATAGGGGAGCCGCCACCTCAGATATTTTGGGAGTGAACTTCTTAGGGAACGTGCACGTCCCCAAAAAGCTTCTTAATTCCTTAACTGAGGTGGGGGTAGACCACTCACGAATCGCCTTCTCCTTGTCTGGAGTTATCATGTGTCCTTGGTCGAACACAACGTTTCCTAGAAACGTGACCTGGGACTTAAAGAACTTAAACTTTGATATTTTCAACGTAAGGCTGGCTGCCTTTAACCGCTCAACCACCTGATGAAGGTGACATGCATGGGATTCCTGATCAAGGAAAACACCAGGATATCATCCATGTAAGCGACCGCGCATACCCTTAACAGGTCCCACAACGCTGCATCAATGCGGCGTTGGAAGATAGCAGGAGCATTCTTAAGCCCAAAGGGCATGACCTGAAACTGGAAGATCCCTCTTTGGGTACAGAATGCGGCCAACCACTCTTGTCCCTTTTTAATCCGAAACTGATTGAACGCGTTGAGGAAATCCAACTTGGAGAAGACCTTCGCCTTATCCAAATAACGTGCAATCTGCGAATCCTAGGGGATGGGATGGAGGTCTGGTACAGTAACGTTGTTAAGGTTACCATAGTCTACGCATGGTTGTAGAGTACCATCAGCCTTCTCAACAAAGAGAAGTGGGAGCATACAGGGGAGGTACGCTGAAAAATCGCACCCTTGGCTAACTGTTCTTTCACCCACACATCCAACGCCTCTTCCTCCCGGACAGTTAAAGGGTAAATAGGAGAAGAGATATGCACTAGATCCATCATGAGCTTGAAGCCACAATCAAACTCAGAGTGCTCAGGGAGTGCGTTAGCAGATGCCGCATCAAAAGAGGATTCCAAACCCTCCAAGCAAGAAGGTATAGCGATTTCCACTGAGGGCTTCTGCATTGATGCAAGGACACAAGGGATACGGTGGGGCCAGTGGGGCAAGTCGCCTGGGGCGTTTTCTTTGGACAAAGGCACAACAAATGTTCGACCATTCTTCATGGTGAGTTACAAGGTATTCTCCTTCAGGTTAGTTCTTACGTCAAACTTCTGCCACCATTCCACACCCAAAATGATAAGGAACAGGAGGTTTTTGATCTCACTGAAGTGATCAGACAAGTGTTACTTGCCAACCTGATAATCCACTGTTCCAATGATCTTCGGAGTGGGAATACCTTGGGACGCCCCTCCTCTAATCACATCACCTGGCAAGTAACTCAGCCCAAGGTAGTCGGCTAAGTACTGGTCCATATAGTTTCCAGTAGCGCCAGTATCCACCAAAATAGTAGTGGTGAGTTTTCCTAAAGGCGAGGAGAGGGTGGCAGTCTTTAGAAAATACCCGGAATGGTCTTTATTTATTAAAGATAATGACAATATTTCGCCAAAAGTTTTTTCTTCTGGCTCAAGACTGCACACAGAATTGGTTTTAGAATCAAAAATGGGGAGGGATATTAGGCCACTCTTAATACTGAGGCCACATACCCCACCATGCCTTCTGCAGGTTCATATACTTGATTATATCTGAAACGAAGTTTCTTCTCCACCTCCTGATTTTTCCAGATCATGATAGAGGTCAACCGTGGGTTCTCAGGGGTAATTTGATACACAGAAATATAGTCCTCATCCAAGCCATATGAACAAATAAAAGGTTCAGAGATAGAGGCCAGGGTTTTGTTTATAAAATGCGGGTTTGACGCAAATGACCCTATCCCTGAAAAAGTGACGGAATGCCCAATGACATCCAAGGCCAACATCACCAGGCCCATTTGCGCTGATTCTGCCGGCATTGTCTGAATACGCTGGCGATGGAAGATTTGTTTCTCAGAATGAAATTTAATAAATTTTGGTAGAAAGTCAGGGAATCACGACTTTCAGACATCAAAGTTTCTGACTCCACCAGGTACAAACATGAAGGGTGGATACTTTCCAGTTGGAGGCAACCGAAATAACGCTGAGTTTCTCCAACCTTTGGGAAAATGAGGAAACAGCAGTGCAGCTAATGACAGCCGGAGCCCACAGCTGATGGCCACTATTTCCACTTTGGAAAAGTTCCACGCAGAAAAAGTTTGTGCACATAAGAAAAAGGGGCTGGTTGACTAATGTCAGGAGAGTGTCTATAACTCTCCAGTTCCCAGAGTGGTGGTGCTTGGTGCACAGGCCCAACACTAGGTAGCTAGCCATTAGTGCCAAAGTGATTAGAGCCCAGCAGAGGTACTGGAGCAATACCACTGAGGCATAATATTGATAATTTCATAACAAAACCCATAGAAGGGAAACTCAGTGCACATATTGAACATATTTAGGCGGCCCAGGTTAGAGGGATCCTGGGCTTACAAACGGTGCATGAGGGGAGAGAAGAATAGCACTTGGAATGGAAAGTGGGATGGAACGCGCGACTTCCTCAATTAGGTTCACGCACAGGAGCGTTCTGAATATCATAAAATAAAAAAGACTTAAAACAGGGGATAGGTTTATTTGGGAAGTCGACCAACAAGAAATGTTGTCAGGAAAAATGTATTCAAGTTCAGACGGGGAAATTGGGGTTATGCCACAGTGGGCCCAAGCAGCGGCTCACCAATAGGGCGATGCTGCCATCTGAGTTAGTAAAATAGGTCAAAACTTGCTTCACTTGAATTATCAACTGAAGTTAGATCAGACCTGAGCGCGTTGTTTCATAGCAAGAACGGGTTTCAAACCCTTGTTCTGAAACTAAGCAAACTGAACCATCCGCCTTATTTTAGTAGATAGTTCGTTTTAATGTTTGGGCTGCTGTCAGGGGCTGGGCGTTTGGCGCACCACTGATCCCAACCTGGGCATATTTTGCCCGGACCCAGCGTTAATCCATGGTTTTCTTCAGGTCAGGAAGGGCCTGCAACTTCACCTTCTGAGCCTCCTGATATGCAGCTTTGTCTTTGGGGTTGATCCCTACTATTATGTCATGTGAACATGACACACACCACTGCTTGTTGCATATCATAAATCTTGAGGGCGTTAGCCTCTTGGAGCCTCGGGTATTGACTGGGCTACTAACCCAGCCTACCAGAGGCCAATTACTATTCTGCTGAGAAACCTCACCGGCTAGGACATGTTTATAAGAATCACCAAGAGATTGGCAGAGGTTTTTAATCCCAGTGGAGGACATTGAACGTTTCCAATACATTAGCTCTATGATGGATTTGGGCTTGCCAATGGATATCCTGGTATGTACCTTACCCAACGTCCATATCTCGGATGAGTTGACTCCAGATGAACTGGAAAAAGTTCATACTTTACTAGACGACTATAGCACATATTCTCGAAGTCAGATACTGATTATGGACACATGAAGGGCTAAACCACTCCATCGATGTGGGTGGTGCCTGTCCTACTATGTTAAAACTTTATTGCAGGTCAAAGGTGGAGGAACAGCAAATTGAGGACGGAGCTCCAGCAGTTAATAGAAGCGGAGGTTACTAGTTCCATCACAAAGCCCTTTGGTCTTCCCCCATTTGATAATTAAAAAGAAAAATGGAGGTCATTGGATGGTCATGGACTACTGTAAATTAAATAACCTCACAAAAAAGTATAGATATCATATCCCCCTCATTGATGATGCCCTAGCACAACTCTTAAGATCTAATTTCTTCTCCGCAATGGACTTGGCTAGTGGCCACCAGCAAATGGACCTTTCTATAAGACAGGAGAACTGCGCTCTTATTTGAAGTGAGGGTCTCTTCCAAACCACTAAATTACCTCAAGGGTTGTGCAAAGCACCTGCAACTTTCCAGCGTGCAATGGATCACATTTTGCAGGACCTAAAGCTAACTTGTGTCATCATATATTTTGATGACATTACGGTGTTCTTAAAGACCTTCAACGAACATCTTGATCATCTGAAGGAGGGTATTCAACGGTTATGTAAGGCAAATATTAAGTTGAAATAACAAAGTGTAATTTTTTAGTACTAGTGGTGCCCAACCCAAAAGGGGGAACCGACATGCATCTTAATTGCAAATGGTCCAAAAGAAATAGAGATAAAAAGATTTCCTTTTATGGAACATCAGCTAACAGCCTAGATAGCCATATCAGAAGGTGAGGAAGCTTTAGGAAAACTTTTGTCCGATGCCTGCTTTAGCTGATGGACCATGGCGGACAACATAGGGGTTGGGGCATCAGCAACTTGTGACATAAGGGGGTATAGTTGTGGGTTTTCTTCGTCTATGAGGCCTGCGGTGTCCATCACCTCAACATAATGAGCAAGTTGATGCTCAATAAAAGTTATGAGAGCTGGAACACAAGTGAAAGACTCGATGTGCCAGTGGATTTCACTTCAAGCGGGGTTAAAAAAGAAATTTTCCACATCAATGTAAGCGCAGCTCGCACCAAAAGTGAGCTCCTCAATTTCATATTTAACATCTTCCTCAAAATTATGCGGAAAATTTGGGATAGGGATGCCCTCAACAAGGGATCCATTGCCGCATGAAGTTGCTGGTGAAGTAGGGTGTTGGCAGGGGCAGCTGCAGGAACAACTGCCATTTTCTTGATAGTTTTATAAATGGGAGACCCGTTTTGAGGGCTAAAATGGCAGGGCCACAACATCGAAGTGTACCTTCTTTAAATTTTTTTTATTTTATTTTAAGGAAGGCCGACCAGGGGATGGATGCTTCTGATAAGTAAACTAAACTAATGAAACAAACTTCAGCATTAGAGACCTCAGAGAAGAAAACGCTATCTCCTGTTACAAGTGGGAAAGCCAAGAGAAGGAAGGGGGTAACGTAAGTAGGGTCTTGCGCCACTATTAATCGTGTATGTAGGAAGGAGTCTGAAGCTATAACCAAACCGGGATCCAGGAAGAGACCATCTGGTGGCAACGGGGTGAGAGGACCCAAAAAAACATGCTTGGAAGTGGTCCATGAGGTTCAACTGGAACCGGCAAACAGCTTCCTATAGGGTTGTAATGAGCTTGAGATAGCACCCTGCCAATTGTGTGGATAGTCCACATAGCGATTGCAACCACTAAGATATGGAGAGAAGGTGGTAGAGGAAAAACTATTGATAAAGCGAAGATGTCATTAGATAGGCTGAAGGGCTGTGCCTAATCCTGGCGAAAGAGACGTTGGACCTCACGCCATGTTGCTTAAGAGGGGAGAGCACTCTTCCAGGCGGTGAAGCAACGTCCCATACTGGCCACACATGTCACATTATGAGTGCAATTTATTTGAGCGCTTGGCAGTAGGTATATCCGTCTCAAGCAGCACCACACATGGGAACAGCTATACAGTTGCAGAAGAGGGTGGTGGGCATAATTCCATATGACTTTCTGGGTATGAGGGAGTAGGGGATGTCCAACATGTCCAGGTAGCTCACTCTGGCCATGACAGGGGTCCTCAAGGGTATCACATTGTTCATAACAACTTGGCCTTGTACTTCCTGGGTAAACTGAGGAGTAGGGCGACCCCTCTGGGCGGTGTGTACACTGATGCAAACCTTCCAATCAGTGCTCTGCAGGAGAGGAGAATTTTTTTGAAGTGGGGTGACATCCCATGCAGCCTGCAGCAGAAGGGTGTGAGGCAAAATATTTTAACATAGAATGTGGGTGGGTAGGATTGGTGAGGCCCAGTGCGCGGGAGAAGTTGGAGCAAGCCTCACGTGACCAGTGCTGGTCTGAGAGCGTTGGGTTGGCGACAGCAGCAATCCAGGTGCCAAGTATTTTAGCTTCGTGGCCTCAAAATTGAGCAGGTACATACCACAACTATGGTGAGGGCCAAACATGATATCCAGGCGCGCTGGCGGTGGGCGGCCTAACCAAAGCCACCCTTGCAGAAGGTCTTATAATGACTTGAAGAAAAAGGGGAAAAAGCAATGGCGTGGGCCCCAAACTAAACTTTAGAAAGGAGCATAGAGTTGTCTAGCACTACTCTGCCTGTAAAGGAAATCTGGCGGGTTTTGGGGGAAGCTATGCGTTTTATATCGTTGTTTAGTATATGGTTTTCCATCACCATTAAGGCGTACCCTCCCGCGTCCAGCCAAACCCCCAAATGGCGGACAGGGCCAATGGCAGGGCTTGGCACAAAGGGGAGCACAAGCGGAGCGGTGTGGAGTGGGCAGGGCAAGCGATCCCGTGAGAAAGTTGTTGAAGCAGGTAGAAAATGGGACGCTGGGGACCAGTGGGCTTGATACTGACTAAGGAGAACAATTTTGGTATTGAAGGCGTTAAGTGCAGCATTACTTACCCTGGAGTAAGCCTGGATATTAGCTTTAAGCGCGCGTGCATCATGATTGTTAGACACCCCAACCACAAAATCACAAATGCCAACATCTTGACAGGTGCTTGGCCTTGCACCTGTACATCAGTAAGGCGGGCATAACATTTCGAAGGAGTGGGTCAAGGCCAAAGTTATAAAAGAGTGGGCTTAGAGGGTCCCCTTGGCGTAGGCCCCTTAGAGGGAGAACTACATCCATAAGGAAGCCAGAGCCACGCACAGCCATTGTGGCAGATTAAGTGAGCAGCATCACCCAATTAATGAAATGGTGGTGGAGGTGGAACTTGTGGAGGCAGGCTATGAGGTAATCCCAATTGACTCTATCATAGCTTTCTGAGGTCTAAAAAACAAGTGCTCCAGAAGCTGTGGATTGACAGATGTTGGCTACGGTGTGTATGTTGTCATAAATAGGTCTTTTGGGAATGAAAACAAATTGTTCAGGGGAAATGAGAGCAAAGGCAACAACCCCCAGGCGGTTTACCATTATTTTAGTATCTAATTTTTGTGTCTGTGTTAGTAAGGGAAATGGAGCACCAGTTGGCCAAGTCCAGCTTGTCTCCTTTTTGTACAACGTTATCATGAAGGCATCTTGCCCTCCAGGAAGGAGGAGCATTTCCATAAGGCATTGGTTCATAGAGGCAAGCAGCAAGGAGGAAAAATATTTGAAATACTTTTTATAGAACTCATAAAGGATGTCGTCTAAACTTGGGCATTTCCTGTATGGTTCATCATGAGCAGAAGACCAGGGTTCGTCCTGAGTAATCAAATTCATCAACTCCAGAAAATGGGAAATAGTGCGGATATGTGCACTTTTGAGAAAATTGCCCACTTTGACCAGCTGAACTGGATCAGAGAAATACAATTTGGAGTAATAATTTTGTACTTCAATTGCTACTTTAGCTTAATTATCTGTAACAGAGTGGTCTGGCACTTCACTTTTGTGCAGGACAAGCTCTGGCGCAGCGCAAAAAAATAAAAAAAGTAAGCGGAATGTATATTATCAGCTGTTATACGCTTTGCTTCATACTGAACACAAAGCTGATACTTGTGTTGTCTTACCAGTGCGTTGAGGCGAGCAGACAATTCAACCCATTTGTGACCCCAAGCTGGGCTGTAGCCTGCAGCAGGGAAGTTAGACTCCAGGTGGTCCACTTCTTCCACCATGCACAAAATGACTGCTGATGCTGCCCACAAGTGACATAATGGGATGTAGCGAGCCTGGTGGATGGTAGTCAATTGAAGGTTGACCAGGTGGAGATTGGGTCTGCACATATTGTGTCATAAACTCCAGAGCCGAGTTCATAGTGTCCACCCATAAGGAAAACCTGGGTGATGCAAATTTTGGTGGGGAGGAGTTTGCACCACTTCAGCGCCTGGGCCGCTGGATTGGACAAACAGAAAGAAAATAATACCATTATGTGGTCAGATAAATCAATTTTCGTCATGGTAAAGTGAGAAGTATGGGATTGAATTTTCAATGGCGTGAGAATAAGGTCAATGTGGGTCATAAACCTTAGTTGGCCGTTGTGCACATGTGGGTGATACATGTTTGTGAGTAGCGATGCATGATGAGGCATAGTTTAAACAACTCTAGGGTGGCTTTTATAACGCCAGGTTCAACGTGTCCCTGTAAGGGTGTAGGCGACGAGGGCCAGCAGTCTGTGGTTGGGTTGGTCCAGCAGTTCATGTTGCCACCAACAACAAATAGGGTCAGTAAATAGAGGAAGGGAATTGACAGCCAAGAAGAATACTTGATAAACTCATGCACAGGTTGGGCCGTAAATGTTAATGACAGCGTGCACTTTGTCATCCCACAAAAAGGTGACGACAAGGATGCAGCCAACAAGGTACAATATTGACAAAATAAATTTAAAAATATGTATCACTTGAACAAGCACCCACAGTGCGGTGACCAAAAGGAAATGGAAGAGAGGAGCATAATTGCCCATTCTTCCTCTGCACCTCGTGGACAGTGGTTCCTGAATGTTCAGGATGTCCATTGGTAAATTAATATTTTAAAAAACTCATTTTCCTAGCCCAGGATGGTGAGGCCTTGAGTCCAGTGATGTTCAACTCCCTAAAGTAAAGGCTCCCCCAAAGCACCTTAGGTGTGATGTGAAGGGCACCCATGCCCTTAAGCCTTCTCATTTTCAGCACATCTCTGTTTGGCATCATGGGTTTTTGTGCTATGGAGTTTGGTTCAGTATGGTAAGCTTTAGCTGTGGGGTTCACATTGGCTTTTGCCTTCTGCTTTTTTTCCTCTTTGGGACAAATTTTTGGCGTTGTGTGCACTTGTGATTCACCATCTCATGAAGGTTAAATTTTGGTAGGAATATTGGTGATTAACTTGGTTACAATTTATTCTTAGTAGCATTGGTCAGGTGAAACTGACTCACCCATCAGGTCTTCAGCTTAGGTGGCCCAATCAGCTTGGGCGGCCCAATCTAATTGGTGGAAGGATTTGTGAGCCACTTACGCACAAATGACTCAGTGTCCTCCTTGAGCTGGGTAGGCGGTATCACATATTCGGTCTTGGCCGCCTCCTTGGCCACCGCCTTGTGGGCCTGCTTGGCCTTCTTATGCTCCTTCGGGGACACAGGCTTTATTTGAATGTAGCACCCAGGCGCGCCCCATTGGAAGGCTGCGTTGGTGTCTACTGCTGGTTCATAGTGGGTGTCTGCACCACACATTGCTTATAAGATTAGTTTGGTTGGAGTAATTCCCTCCTTGGTGGGGCAGGTATAGGCCTTGTGGCCAAAAAGTACAACAGAAAGTGCAGATATGAGGAGCACTATCCAAGGTGACCCTGAAAGGGCGGAAGTCAAACACATTAATTTCTACAAAAGTGGTGTGAGGAATTTGGGTCGAATCTTCTGCTATCCCCGCGGATGGGGTGAGAACAGCAATTGCTTTGCCCGTGTACAGGTCTAGCATCAGCGTAAAGTGCTGCATCTTGAAGGATTGAAAATTCCCCATATTTGGCGAGCCCAGCCTTCAGGTGGTGCTCCAGCCTGGTGCACTTGACTGTAGTAGGGAAGAAGTTAAAAGTACGAAAATTTGGTTCAATTTAGTTCAGCGAGTGTGCTTCACTTTGACTACCTGTTGACCATCCAGGAGGTCCACTACCACACACACTTTTGCAGCTTCGTCTGCCACATTTTTATTTTTTAAAACCTAGATCCAGCCAACTGCAAGACATAGAGTGTGGTGTGACGCGCACATTGTTTGGGAAATGTGTGTAAATCTCCATAAAACTTTTCCCAAAGCGCCAATTGTTGTATATCAAAGAAGACATGCACACGGTGTTTTACTGACAATAGTGGTTGGGAGTGCGGCGTATTGATGAACTGGTTGCAGCGTACTTTCTAGGCACAAATTTATGGGGAAATGGTAAACGCCAGTTTTTTTATTATTAATTTTGTCTATTCCGCCAGATTTGCTGGAGCGTTTATTAAACTTAGTTGTGAGGGGCCTACACCAATGCCTTTAACTTAACTCGCCCAGATAACTGACATTGTGTGAATACTAATCTCCTCTATGAGATTATAAAACTTACCTAGACTTGAATTAAATATGTTGCAAAAGTGCTTGCAAATGAGAGAGAAAAGTTTCGAAGTGTACCTTCTTCCAAAAGGAAACTGGATTTCTTTGGCTACTTATTTCTCAAGAAGAAATTTAACCCATACAGGATAAGGTCAAACAATTTCAAAAATACCTCCCCCTAAAATCTACATGACATTCAGGTATTTATAGTAATGATGGGGTATTACCATCAATTAATCCCTAAGTTCACTCAACTCAGAAGCCCCTTGTCCATCTATTAACTAAGAATACCTCATTTTAATGTGATGCTGAACAAAAGGCGCTATGGAGAAGTTTAAGCAACTATCACAACAACGTCCTATCCTGAGAAATCCGGATTATAATAGACCGTTTACCTTGCTTACTGATGCCTCTGACTACGCTGTCAGGCTATCTTAGCCTGACTGGATGAAAACAATGTAGATCATCCTGTATCCTATTATATTGAGATGCTTTAAAAGGTGCAATTCAACTAAGCTTTACAGTAAAGGAATGCCCTGCCGTTTTGTTAGCTGTAAAGCACTACCGCCCTTTCCTATATGGGACCACCTTCACTGTAGTTACGGATGACGCTTCATTGAAGTGTCACAAAATATGAAGGATCTCCTACTGGCCTGTTAGCTCGCTGTGCTTTAAAGCTCCAGAATTATGACATAAAGATTGAACACCGTGCTGGAACATGTCGCTTCAATGTTGATGGGTTTACTCTGCTGCCAGTCCTTCACTCAGATAATAGTGAGGTGGAGAGGTTAAATGACCTCTTAATGACCCCAAATTAATGGGATGATGAGGATGATACTGTCCAGAAGATGTTAGCCCAGCACTCCCACAACACCAAAGTGGAGAACGGGAAGTTGTATAAGCAGGTGAAAGCAAAATGCTGCCTTACCTTTGGCCCTCAGAACATGTACTTGCTATCCTAGAAGCTCACCCCACCCTAGGTCATGAAGGGACAAAGAAAACTTATGAGTATAATAAAAATCAGTATTAATGAAATGGAACTATGGAAATTATTATTGAAGTCTTTGATGCCTATCTCACATGTAAGAAGCAATATGTTTTCAAGAATAGATACCAGTATCAACCAACATCCCCTCAACAACCGTTCCACACTGTTAGATTCTAATTTTTGACTTGAAAATAAACCCTTCAATAATAAACAGATTTGGTTGGCTATCCTCCTAATGTTTGAGCTAATACTCTAATTAAATCCTATTGCAATAACATGGCTCAGGCTGATTATTGCATTGCGGATTTCATTATGTTATTAAAAGCTCAGGTCAAATACTTTCACACATTTAGGCTAACCTTCTCTGTAACTACTCAGCTCAGGCCAATTAACTTAATGTCAATTAAATCTAATTTTTTTATCAGAAGCTAGGCCAAATACAAATGCACAGTTAGGCTAATTATTGCTGCACTATAATCTCAGAAACTAGTCCCAATTACTTGGGACCAATATTATCATCCAACATAAGAATTGTTCATGATCGACTCAAAAATAATGTATAAAGGTCCTATGGACAGATAGTCATTTAGAACGTAATTATTTTCCCACCCTAGGACAGAATTTATATGTAGGATGCATAATTGGCATGATATTACTTATACATGGACTGCCCAAATGGGAGTACTTAGTTCTATTGAAAGGGTCAGTTGAAATCCTGATTAAGGAGTTATTTATGTCAGCTGTTTGATGAAAACATAAATTTGAGCTGGTCCTACAATAATTTTTGTATGTTGATATGCATAACTGGCATGATACCACTTGCACACGGACTGCCCAAATGGGAGTACCTATTGCTATCAAGAGAGGCCTGCTGACGTCCTAATAAAAGGCACGTCATTATTTAAACAATGCCAAAATCTCCCACATTTTGTATTTCATCAGAAGTATGACAAAACTCATATTAAGATGATCCTAATAAAATTTTTTCATGCTCGTTGTTGCAATTTTCATCTCTGAAACTCTAATGAATATGAGAGTATTTTACCACCAATAAACCTAGAAACAGGTCTCAGCCATATCAGTTCAGGGCTGAACTGAGGTGGAAAATAATCTGTTGAGATTGCATGCTCAGTGTGGCCAGTAGATGCCCCTAGAGGTATAAGTACTGGCGCCTGGCCTAATGAATAATTATAAAAAAAATCTAATAAAGATCAATTTTATCTATTCTTCTTTCCAGTTTTTATCTTAAGTCGCTTTTGGAGAGCGTCAGCAAGCTGGGATCTCATGATACACAACTTGTAGCTTTTCCTGTCTTGGTTAAAGTTCCCAAATAAAGTGAAAAACAACAACCAAAATCAGCCAGAAGAGTCAGAACTATTTGAATATACCTAGTGAGTTTACAAAAGGTTCAAAACTGTAAGCCTCCGGCTGATCAAGGATCATTGTGCCGAACTTCAGACTAATTAAGCATGCAGGAATTATTTTATCAAGCGATTAATCCTCGGATTTTCACACACAGCATCAGTATGGATGAAGCAGGCCCCTCCCTAAGACTACTGGTGGAAATAGTTTATCCTATTAGCCATCGACCACTTCACTAAGTGAGTTAAAGCCGTGGCTCTCCCTGCTAAAACAGCCAAGGTCACAACCACATTTTTGCATTAAAACATTTTTCTTGATATGGATTTCCCCCAGGTACTACTCTGTGACAGTGGTAAGAGCTTTACCTCCAAAGTAGTCAAAATCCTGGATACCTATATGAGATCCCAACAAAAAATCAACTATTGAATCCCAAAAAAACTCATTTTAGAATAGCGCTGAATTTTTTATTTTATCAAATCCTTATAAGCCTACTCCTATATTTTTATCTCTAATTGAAAACACTTTTCAACATTTTTAATTCAAGTTTAGGCAAGTTTGATAATCATTAAGGAGATTAGTGTGCACCCAATGTCAGGTAGCAGTTGGGTGAGCAAGGTTAATGGCACAGGAGCAGGCTCACACTGTTTAAGTTTTGTAAACGCCCCAGTGACACCAGCGGCATAGATAAAATTAATAGTAAAAAACTGGCGATTAACTTTCCCCTGAAAAATTTTGGACTGTCAAGCGCGCTGTAACCAGTTCATAAATATGCTGCACTCCCAGCCCCTATTGTCAGTGGAGCATGGGGTGCAAGTCTTCCTGGATATCTAACAAATGCACTTTTTAGAAAGTTTTGGGGAGATGTACACACACATTTCCCAAATGCAGTGTACATTTCACTGCACTCCATGCCCTGCGGTTGGTTGGATATCGGGTTTAAAAACAAAAATGTGGTGGACAAAGCTGCAAAAGTGTGGATGGTGGTAGACCTCCCAGATGGTCAACAGGTAGTCAACACAAAGTGCACTCGTTGGACTAAATCTAATCAACTTTTGTAACTTTTGACTTCTTGCCTACAACGATTAAGCGCACCATGCTGGAGCACCACCTCAATGCTGGGCTCAAAAAATATGAGGAAACCCATTTTTTTGAGATGCAAAGCTTTACACTCACATTCTGATCTTTGCATGGGCAAAGCAATTGCTGTATTCACCCCATCTGTGGGGGTAGCGGAAGATTTGACCCAAATCCCCCACAATGAAGTTGTTTTAATTGATGGGCAAGAATCCCGTCCATTTCAAATCACCATGGATAGCGCGCACCCTATCTGTACCTTTTGTCATGCTTTTGGCCACAAGGCCTATACATGCTCTGCCAAAGAGGGCTTTACCCAAAATGAAATCATTCCCAATGCAATGAGCAGAGCAGATGCCCATTATGAACCAGCAATAGAAATTGACACTGCCTTCTCATGAGGCGCTTCTGGGTGCTACATTCAATTAAACCCTGTGTCCCCACAGGAGCGTAAGAAGGCCAAGGAGGCCCACAGAGCGGCAGCCAAGGCGGCGGTCATAGCTGCATCTGTGATCCCACCTGCAGCTCCAGGAGGATATCGAGTCATTCACTATGGAAGTGGATCACAAATCTTTCCACCAATAAGATTGTGCCACCCAAGCTGAGGACCCTATGGTTGAGTTGGATTCACTCAACCAATACTACCAAGACTTTATTGAAACCGAGTCACCCACCAATTTACATACCAAAAATTAGCCAATGTGAGTTGGTGCACCTACGTTTACACCATGCTAAAAAACGTCCCAAGATGGGAAATATGCAGAAGGCAAAAGCCAACACCAACCCCACACAAAAGCATCCCTTACTGAACCATACTCCATAGCACAGAAATTCCACGCTGCCATACAGCGACGTGCTGAAAAACAGAAGGCTGATGGGCACAAGCTTAACCCTCACACATAAGGTGCAATGGGGGGAGCCTTTACTATAGATGTTGAACATTTCTGGACTCATGGCTCGCTGTCCTGGGCTAGAAAACTGAGTCCTTTAAAAATAATTTACACATTGACATCCTGACCATTCAGGAACCACTGTCCACGAGGTGCAGAGGACACATGAACATCCATGCTTCCCCCTTCCCTTTCCTTTTGGTCGCTGCACTGTGGGGTGCTTATTCACGCAAAACATAATTTTTAAATAATTCCTTCAACTTTGTACCTCAATGGCCGTGTCCTTTTTGTATCCTTCTCATGGGATGACAAAGTGCACACTGTCATTAACATATACTCCAAAAAACCTGTGAATCAGCTTGTCAGGAATTCTTCTCAGCAATTTATCCTCTATCACTTCCCCCTGACCCGTTTGTGGTGGGCAACATGAACTGCTGTATCAACCCAGCCACTGACCACTGGCCCTTGTCGCCTACACCCCCGCAGAAGCATGTAGAACTTCACGTTTTAAAGGCCACTGTTGGGTTATCTGATACTCTGCCGCATCATGAACTGCTGCTCACAAACATGTCACATCTCCATGTGCACAACGTCCTGCTGAGACCTATGTCCCGCATTAACCTTATTCAAACACCGTTGAAATTTTAGTCAAAAGTTGCCACTTTACAATGACAAAACTCAATTTATCTGAAGCTAGTATGGTATCAGCTCCTTCTCTTTGTCACATCTGGCGGCACAGGTGCCAAAGTGGTGCAAACTCCATCCAGCAGAGATCACGTCACCCAGATTTCCTCATTGGTGGCACTGAAACATCGGCTCCAGAATTTACCACACCATTATGAGTGGACCCAATTTCTACCTGGTCAACCTTTAAAACAAACACCATCCGCCAGGCATGCACATATCATCACACCGCTCTTAGGCTGCCTCAGCAGTCATCTTACACACGCTGGCAGAAGTGGACCACCTGGAATCTAATGTCCCTGTGACAGGCTACAGCTCAGCTTGGGGTCAAAAGTGGGCAGAAGTGTCCGCTCGCCTCAACGCACTGTTATGGCAACACAAGCATCAAGTTTGTGTTCAGTATAAAGCAAAGAATATAACAGCGGGTGACACATGATCCACTTAAATTTTCAAAAATTCTTCACAATGCAACATACTTTGGCCTGCACACGGGTGAGGCAACCAGACCACTCCATTGCAGATACTCCAGCTGAAGTGGCAATTGAAGTTCAAAAATACTACTCCAAATTGTATCGCTCCAATCCAGTACATTCAGCCAAAGTTGTGAATTTCTTGAAAGCGCATAAATTCGCCTTGTTTCCCGTTATGTAGAGTTGATGTGTTTGATTTCTTGGGGCGAATACTGGTCTGCCATTTGTGGTGCACCATACAGAAAATGCCCAGGTCCAGACGGAATTCCTTATGAGTATTATAAGGAAATACTTAAATTTTTCCTCTCAACGCTTGCCTCAATGAACCAGTGCCTAATAGAAATGCGCCTCCTCCCTGGAGTCCAAGAGGCCTACACAATAACGTTATATAGAAAAGGGGATAAGCTGGACTTGGCCAACTGGCGCCGCATATCACTTACTTACACAGATACAAACTTTTTTACTAAAATCATAGCAAACCGCCTAGGGGTAGTTGCCTCTGATCTCATCTTTTTTTAGTACTAGATGGTCCCAACCTAAGGGGGGACCCTCTGATCTCATCTTTAAAGAGAAATCGGTTTCATTCCCAAAAGGTCTATTTGGGACAACATAGATACTGTAGCAAACATCTGCAAATCGATGGCTTCTGGAGCACTTGTTTTTTAGACAAGCAGAAAATTATGATAGAGTCAACTGGGATTACCTCAAAGCCTGCCTCCACAAGTTCCACCTCCCCCATCGTTTCATTAATTGGGTGATGCTTCTCACGGAATCTGCCACAATGGCTGTGCGTGGCCCTGGCTTCCTCACGGATGTAGTTCTCCATCAAAGGGGCCTACGCCAAGGGGACCCTCTAAGCCCACTCTTGTATAGCTTTTGCCTTGAGAAACTTCTTCACAATGTAAATGCCAACCTTATTGGTGTCCATGTGCAAGGCCAAGCACCAGTCAAGATGTTGAAATTTGCTGATTATTGTATGGTTAGGTATCTAACAATCATGATGCATGCCTGCTTGAAGCTACTATTCGGGTTACTCAAAGGTAAGTAACGCTGAATATAATAATTTCAAAACTAAAAACTTTTTCCTTGGTCAGTACCAGCCCGCTGGTCCCCAGCGCCCCATTTTCTACCTGCTTCAAAAACTTGCTCACGGGATCGCTTGCCCTGCACACTCCACACCGCTCCGCTTGTGCTCCCCTTGTGCCAAGCCCTACCATTGGCCCTGTCCGCCATTTGGGGGCTTGGCTGGAGGCGGGAGGGTACGCCTCAATGGTGATGAAAACCCATATACTAGACAACGTTATGAAACGCATAGCTTCCCCCAAAACCCGCCAGATTTCCCTTACAGGCAGACTAGTGCTAGCCAACTCTATGCTCCTTTCTAAAGTTTAGTTTAGGGCCCACGCCATCGCTTTTTCCCCTTTTTCTTCAAGTCATTATAAGACCTTCTGCAAGGGTGGCTTTGGTTAGGCCGCCCACCGCCAGCGCCTGGATGTCATGTTTGGCCCTCACCATAGTGGTGGTATGTACCTGCTCAACTTTGAGGCCACGAAGCTAAAATACTTGGCACCTGGATTGCTGCAGTCGCCAACCCAACGCTCTCAGACCAGCACTGGTCACGTGAGGCTTGCTCCAACTTCTCCCGCGCACTGGGCCTCACCAATCCTACCCACCCACATTGTATGTTAATATTTTGCCTCACACCCTTCTGCTGCAGGCTGCATGGGATGTCACCCCACTTCAAAAGAATTCTCCTCTCCTGCAGAGCACTGATTGGAAGGTTTGCATCAGTGTACACACCGCCCAGAGGGGTCGCCCTACTCCTCAGTTTACCCAGGAAGTACAAGGCCAAGTTGTTATGAACAATGTGATACCCTTGAGGACCCCTGTCATGGCCAGAGTGAGCTACCTGGACATGTTGGACATCCCCTACTCCCTCGATGCCCAGAAAGCCATTTGGAAGTACGCCCACCACCCTCTTCTGCAACTGTATAGCTGTTCCCATGTGTGGCGCTGCTTGAAATGGATATACCATAATGCTGAACACTCTAAAGCTTTGCACTCATCTTGTGTCATGTGTGGCCAGTATAGAACTTTGGATCTCCGCCTGGAAGAGTGCCCTCATCAAGAGCGATCTGGCGTGAGTTTCAGCGTCTCTTTCGCCAGGATCAATCACAGCCTTACAGCCTATCTAAGGACTTCTTCGCCTTGTCCTCAAATTCCCCTATACCACCTTCCCTCTGAGCCTTAGTGGTTGCAATTGGTATTTGGAATATCCACATGGTTTTCTTGGATACTATACCAGCCTCTACTCCCACCTTCAGGAAGCTGTACACCTGTTTCAGTTGCACCTCATGGACCACTTTCAATAATGATTGTTTGGGTACCTACCATCCCATCGCTGTCAGTTGGGCTCATCTTGGTTCCTGGTTCATTCATCACTTCAGACCTTTTTCCTGCATACATGCTCAATAATGGCGCGTGCCCCTACACATGTAGCCCCCTTCCATTTCTTGGCGTTCCCGCTGACAACAGGAGATAGCATTTGCTTCTCTGGGTTGCCCCCTTGCTGTTTTGGTTCTTTTCAATTACATATTGGAAGTATTTGTCCCCTGGTTGGCCTTCCTCAAATAAAAATTTTATTAAATATAAAATCTAAAAATTAAAAAATTAAAAATATATGGGAGCCTAATAAACTATATTCTCTAATTTCAATAAGTAATTGCAACATATTTGATTAAGACTAGGTAAACTTGATAATCTTTATGTTGAGATTAGTGTGCACCCAATGTCAAGTATCAGTTGGTCTTAAAAGTTTAAGGCATAGGATCAGGCTATGTACTGTCCAAATTTTGTAAACTCCCTGGTGACACCGGTGACATAGATAAAAACAAAAATCTGGCAGTTAGTATTTCCATGGAATCTTGGCCTGGCAAGCGAAATTTAACCAGTTCATCAATACTCCACATTTCCAGCCCCTCTCATCAGTGGAGCACGGGGTTTGAGTATTCCTGAATATTAATTAAACAGCACTTTGGGAAAGTTTTGTGGTGATTAAAAAACCATTTTCCAGCTGCAGTATAATTAGAACTGCACTTCATGATCCATGGTTGGTTAGATTTTGGGCTCAAAAATGAAAAAGCAGTGGATAAAGCTGCACAAAAGCGTGTGGTGGTAGACCTCCCAGATGGTCAATGTGTGATTGAGATGAAGCGCACTCAGTAGACCAAGTCAAACCAAATTTTGTAACTTTTAACTTTCTTCCAACAACAATAAAGCGCACAGTGCTGGAGCTCCACCTAATGGAAGTGCTTAAGGGATATGGGGAAATTACTCCTTAAAATGAAATGCTTTATGCTCATGCCGGACTTATGCATAGGCAAAGCAATTGCTGTGATCACTCCATCCGCAGTCATTGTAGAAGCTTTGACATAAATCCCCTACAATGCAGTTTTTTAATTGATGGTCAGGAACCCCACCTGTTCCACATCTCAGTGGATAGTGCGCCCCCTAACTGCACCTTTTGTCGTAATTTTGGCCACAAGGCCCACACCTGCCACACCAAGGAGGGCATTACACAAAATGAAATCCTCTCCAACTCAATGGGTAGTGCAGACACACATTACAAAATGGCTATAAACACCAACGCCACCTTTCCATGGGGCGCACAGGGGTCTTATATTCAGTTCAAACCTGTGTCCCCGCAGGAGCATGAGAAGGCCAAGCAGGCACACAGAGCAGCAGCCCAGGCAGCGGCCACAGCCACGTCCATGATCCCACCTGCCCAGACCCAGGATAACATTAAGTCATTACTGCTGAAGTGGCTCGTGAAACTGTTCACCAATCAGATTGGGCCAACCAGATGACCTGATGGGTAGGTTGGATTTACCTGAGCAATATTACCAAGCCTGGATTCAAACTGATTCACCTCCAACCAACTTTCCTCCTAAACTTTTGTCAACCTCAGTCGATGTTCCGCAAGTTCACAGCAATTTAGAAATTTGAACAAAATCAGCCAAAAAGAACAAGAAACTACAACTTCATCCAAAGTGTCAGAGATCCTTAAAATCCTTGTATAATGAAAAAGATGTAAAATATGTGTGGGTATAGCTGCTACTGAGAGAGCAGCAAAGAGAGGCCAAGGGGGCCCTTCCCATAGCACATAAGGTGCAATGGGGGAGCCTTCACTTTAGGGACGTTAAACATAACTGAAATCAGTTCCTCGCCATCCTAGGCTAGGAAACTGGGTTTTAAAAAATAATTTACCTGTGGACATCCTAGCTATTCAGGAAATTCACTGCCCACATGGTGCAGAGGCAACAGGGGCAACCATGCTCCTCCCTCTCTCTTTTTGGTCGCCGCACTATGGTGTGCTTAGATGTTTGACCCACAATTTTAGATTTATTTCTAGATATATTTGTACCTCGATGGCCATGTGCTTGTAGTGTCCTTCTCATGTGATGAAGTTCATGTTATAATTAATTTTTATTTTCCCAATCTGTGTCCAGGCTTGCCAGGAATCCTTCTCAGCTGTTACTTCCTCCAAATATCCCCTAGACTCATTTGTGGTGGGTGACATGAACTGCTGGACCAACCCAGCCACTGACCACTGGCCTTTGGCACCTGCCCCCCATAGGGCAAGTAGAACTTAGCATTCTAAAAGCAACTTTGGGGCTGCTTGATACCATACCTAAACATGCACTGCTGCTCCCCAAAATTTCTTGTCCCATGTGCACAACGGTCATTTGAGGTCAATATCTCGCATTGACCTTATTCTTGGCCCGTTGAACTTTTGGTCTCAGGTTGCGCACTTTATGATGACAAAAAGTGATTTTTTCTGACCACATGTTGGCGTCAATTTCCTTCTCTTTGTTGCACCAAGAAGCACAGGCGGCAAAGTGGTGTAAACTTCGCCCTGCCGAGATTACAACACCCAGGTTTTCCTCATGGGTAGACACCAAAACCTTAGCACTGGAGTTCACCACACCATTCTGTGTGATTCACTTTAAACGTAGTCAACCTTCAAAGTGAACACCATCCACCAGGCATGAAACCTCTTAACACATCACTCTCAGGCTGCCTCAGGGGTCATTTTGCGCATTCTTTCTGAAGTGGACCATTTTGAGTCTAATGTCCCTGCTGCAGGATGCAGCCCAGCTTTGGGTCACAAGTGGGAAAAGGTGTCCTCTCGCCTCAACTCACTGATAAGGCAGCACAAACATCACGTATGTGTACAGCACAAAGCAAAAAAAATTTAATGGTGGGTGACAAAGCTCCGCCTACATTATTCTGAAAATTCTTCACACTGCAAATGAGCTTGGCCTGCACACAAGTGAGGTGCCAGACCGCTCTTTCAGAGATAGTCCAACAAAAGTGGCATTGAGGTTCCAGACTATTACTCCAAAATGTAATGATCCCATCCAGTTGAACAAACCAAAATTGCTGAATTTCTTGAAAGCGCACATATCCGAACCATATTCTATTATCTGAAGTCGATTAATTTAATTTCTTAGGATAAACCTGTTATGCTGTTTGCGGTGCACTGTACAGGAAATGCCAAGGACCAGACATGATTCCTTATTAGTTCTATAAGATATACTTTAAATTTTAAATACATTGTGGGGAAGGCCGACCATGGGATGGACACTTCCGAATATGACTCAGACGAGACAAAACTTAGTACCAGGAGAGGCACCCCAGAGAAGCAATGCTATCTCTTGTTGCCAGCGGGAACGCCACTTATGAGAAGGGGAGGGAACGTGTGTAGGGGACGTAGCCACTATTGAGCACGTGTGGAGGAAGGGGTCTGATTTTATGAACAAGACTGGGAACCAGGAGGAGACCAGCTGTCGGCGATGCGGTGGGAGATAACCAAACATCCACGCTTGAAAGTGATCCACCAAATGAGACCGGAATCTGTGGACAGCTTCAGGGAGGGTGGGGATGGATCCAGCGATGGCATCCAAGACAATCGTGTGGATAGTCCACATGGCGATTGCAACCACCAGAGCATGGAGGGAGGGTGGGAGGGGGAGGCCATTGATGAAGCAAACATATCTCTTGACAGACTGAAGGGATGTGTTTGATCCTGGCCTAGCAGACGTTGGACTTCGCGCCATAATACTTTAGAGGTGGAGCACTTCTCCAGGCGGTGAAACAGCGTTCCATACTGGCCACACACGATACAGGATGAGTGTAAAGCATTAGAGCGCTCAGCTGTACGATACACCCGCCTCAGGCAGCGCCACACATGGGAGCGGACTTGAGGCTGCAACAGAGGATGGTGTGCGTATTTCCAGATAGTCTTTTGGGTCTCAGTGGAATAAGGGATGTCCATCATGTCCAGGTAGTCCATCCTGGATAGGACTTGGGGTCGAATGGGGATCACGCCATCATGGATGGGTAGCCCCTGTACCTCTTGTGTGAATTGAGGAGAGGGGCGGCCTCTTTGGGCTGTATGTCCACTAATACGAATTCTCCACTCTGCGCTTCGCATGGAGAGTAAGGTTCGTTTGTAGTGGGTTTTGGTCCCGTGAGGACCTGTGGCTGATGTGTGTGATGCGAGGTATTTCATCAGGGAGTGGGGGTTTGATGGATTGTTGAGGCCCAAGGCTTGGGAGTAGTTGGAGCAGGCCGCGCGGGACCAGTGTTGGGATGGGAGTGTAGGAGCAGTGACGGCCGCAATCCAGGTGCCCAGGATCTTGGCGGCATGGGCTTTGAAGTCAAGTAGGCCCATGCCACCATGATGATGAGGGCCAAACATGACCTCTAGCCATACTGTGTGGAGGGCGGCCTGACCAAAGCCAACCTTCTAGCAAAGCATACAGGGATTTGAAGAAGCTTGGGGAGAAGGGGATGGCGTGGGCTCCAAACCAGACTTTGGATAAAAGCATAGAGTTGGCAAGAACAACCCTTCCAGTGAGGGTAGTAGGGTGGGCTCAGAGAGAGGCGGTTCGCTTCGTCACGTTGTCCAGTATAAAGCACTCCATTACTGCTGACGCATATCCACCTGCCTCCAACCACACGCCCAGATGGCGTACCGGTCCTATGGTAGGTCGTGACACAAAGGGGAGCACCAGTGGAACGGTGTGTTTTGAGTTAGTAAGGCGTGGATGTGGGCGAGCAGATGGGCCGGGTTGGGAACTACTTGCTGGGGCCCAGCAGTTTTGAAACCGACCAAGGAGGATGATTTCGGTTTTGGAGGCGTTCAGTGCCGCGTTGCTTACCCGGGAATTTTTTTGGATGAGGGCTTCAAGCGCGCATGCATCTTTGTTATTAGACACACCCACCACGCAATCATCTGCAAATGCCATCATCTTGAGTGGGGTTTGGCCTGACACATGGACCCCAGTGAGTTGGGCATTCACATTTCGCAGTAGTGGGTCAAGGCTGAAGTTGTATAAGAGTGGGCTCAGGGGGTCCCCTTGTCGCAGGCCCCTTTGAGGATGGACTACTTCCGTTAGGAAACCTGGGCCACGCACTGCCATTGTTGCAGATTCCGTGAGCAGCATCACCCAGTTAATGAAGCGGGGAGGTAGGCAGAATTGTTGGAGGCAGGCCCTAAGGTATTCCCAGTTTACTCTATAATAGGCCTTTTGTTGGTCCAAGAATACAAGTGCCCCAGAGGCTGTGGACTGACACACATTAGCCACAGAGTGCACGTTATCCCAAATCGACCTTCTGGGGATGAAACCAAATTGTTCTGGGGAGATGGTGGCAGATGCTACAGTCCCTAAACGGTTAGCCATGATTTTGGTTAAAATTTTGGTGTCTGTGTTTGTTAGAGAAATGGGGCGCCAGTTGGCTAAGTCGAGCTTATCCCCTTTCTTGAAGAGTGTGACCGTAAAGGCCTCATGTCCTCCTGGTAGGAGGCGCGTTTCCAACAGGCTTTGGTTGAGTGAGGCTAGCAGCAATGGGGATATATATTTAAAATATTTTTTGTAGAACTCATATGGAATGCCATCTGGGCCTGGGCATTTTCAGTTTGGCGCACCGCGAATGGTAGTCCATAATTCGTTTGGAGTAATTAAATTCATTATTTCTGGGTATCAGAAAATGGTGCGGATATGAGCTCTGTTGAGAAATTCCGCCATTTTGGCTGGCTGAATTGGTTCGGCTCAGTATAACTCAGAGTAATATTTTTGCATTTTGATTGCCACTTCAGCCAGTGTGTCCACAATATAATTATCCGATCTTTGCACCTGTGTACAGGCCACGCTCTGGCGTGGTGCAAAAATTTTTTTAAGAAGTATGCGGTGCACTTGTCACCTTTAGTGACGCGTGTGGCCCTGTATTGGACACAAACTGATGTTTGTGTTGCCTTTCAAGTGCGTTGAGGTGGGCGGCTGCCTCCGCCCACTTCTGGCCCCATGCAGGGCTATATCTTGAGGCTGGAATGTTGGATTCCAAGTGGGCCAATTCTGCCAGCGCGCGCGATATAACCACCGATGTGGCTCGTGAGCGTCTGGATGAGAGATGGCGATAGTGGTGGATGGTGTCTTCTTTGAAAGTTGCCCATGTGGAAATGGGGTCCGCGCAAAATGGTGCAACAAACGATTTTGCCAAAGTTGCTGATTCCACCCAAGTGGAAAATCCTGGCGACACAAGTTCAGGAGGGCGGAGTTTGCACCAATGTGGGGCCTTAGCCACTGTGACAGGTAGGTGGTAGGTTATTGATACCAGCCGGTGGTCGGAGAATTCAATTTTGTTGTTTTGAAGTGGGAGATGTGGGGTTGGAATTTCGCCAGTGCTAGAATAGGGTCAATGCGGGTCATGGACCTTAATTAGCCATTGTGGATGTGGGGACACGTCATGTTTTCAAGCAGTGGGGCATGTTGTGGCAGTGCATCCATTAACCCAAGGGTAGCTTTTAGAACGCGTAGTTCTACGTGACCCTGTGGGGCGTGGGGTGAGGGCAGCCACCAGTCCGTTGGTGAGGTTAGCCAACAGTTCATGTCGCCAATAAGGAAAGAATCGGGGGGTAGCAGGAGGGATTTGACTGATGAGAAAAATTCCTGACGCTCTTGTGCACCGTTTGGTGTGTAAATGTTGATGATTGTGTGTGCAACATCAGCCCATGAGAAGGTGACAACGAGCACACGGCCATTTAGGAATGTTTCTGAAGATGTAAATTTGAAAAAATTGTTTTTCTGAATTAGCACCCCACAGTGCTTCAACCAAAAGGATAGGGATGGTAGGAGCATTGTTTTCCAAGCTTCCTCAGAACCTCGTGGACAGTGGGCTTCCTGGATGGCCAGGATATCCACGGGTAAATTGTTTTGTAAAGAAACTCAGTTTCCTAGCCTGGCTTGGGGAGGCCTTGAGTCCAGCGATATTCAGCATCCCTAGAGTGAAGGTTTCCCCCATCGCACCTTAGGTGTGAGGGGTGGGCCCCCAGGCCACCCAGCCTCTTCCAGGTCCCCATGGGCTTTCACAGCAGTGTGGGTATTAGCAGCAACGCTATCGGGGTTTTTATTAATTTTTGCAGAAAGAGTCACATTCGCTTTAGCCTTCACTTTTTGTTCTCTGATGTCGGACGAATTTTTTGCGGTGCGGATAAGTTCAGTGCACCATCAAGTGGGGCAAAAAAATTTTTTTGGTTGGAATAGGTCCCAAGTCAGTTTTGACTGGGGCTTGGGTGCAGCGATTGGGTGAGATCAAATCTTCCATCAGATCCTCAGATTGAGTGGCCCATTCAGCATGGGCCTCCCAATCTGATTGGGTGATGGATTCCCAAGTTGCTTCCGCTGTGAAGGTCTCCATGTCCTCCTGGTGTTGTGAGTGTGGGATGGTGGTGGTGGCCTTGGCCGCTTCCTTGGCCGCGGTCCTATGGGCCTGCTTGGCCTTTTTCTGCTCCTTTGGGGAGATGGGTTTTACCAATAGGTAGCAGCCTTGTGCTCTTCACGGGAAGGCCTCCTTGGTGCTTGCGGTTGGTTTGTAGTGCGTTTCTCCGCTGGCCATGGCTGCTGAGGTGTGCTCTTGGAATGTGACGCCCTCTTTGATGGGGCATGCATGCGCCTTATGGCCGAACGCATCACAGTGGGTGCAAATGGGGGGTGCGCTGTCCACGGTTACCTGGAATGGGTGGGTGGTGTGCCCTGCGATGTCAATAAAGGTGGAGTGCTGGATCTGGGTTAGGTCCTTCGTGATCTCCTCAGTTGGGGTCAGAACTGCGATGGCTTTGCCAGTGCACAGGTGTGGCATCAGCGTGAAACGTTGCATTTTGAAAGATTGTATTTCGCCATATATGGTGAGACCATCTATCAGGTGTTGCTCCAAAATGTCACATTTTACCGTAGTAGGCAAAAAGTCAAACGTGAGGAAAATTTGGTTTGATTTTATCCATCTGGTGCATTTAGATTTGATGACCCGTTGCCCTTCGGGGAGGTCAACCACTATGCGCACTGCTGCAGCCTCGTCTGCTGCTATTTTGCTTTCGAAACCTAGGTTCAGCCAACTGCGCGACATGGAGTGAGGTGCAACATACACTGTAGTCAGGAAAATTTTGTGTACATCTTCACAAAATTTTTCCCATAGGGCTGTTTTTTGGATGTCTAGATACACATGGACTCTGAATTTCACCAACGAAAGTGGCTAGGAATGTGGCATGTTGATGTACTGGTTGCATCGTGCTTGCCACGCGAGTATCTCCAGGGGAAATTGTGACTGCCGGTTTTTTTTAGATTTTTTTCTATTCTGCCAGATTCTCCGGGGCGTTTTTGAACGTTAGAGGCCGCGGGCCTTCTGCCTGCTCCTCTTGCCTTGCTTGCCCAACTGCTCTCAGATATGGGCGCAGACTAATCCCCTCTATGAGATTATCAAACTAGATTTAGTCTTGAATTGAATGGGTTGCAAAAGTGTTTGCAACGAGAAAGAAAAGTATTCTATAAGATATATTTTAATGTTTCTCTCCCTTTCTAATTTCCTCAAGGAATCGGTGTTTTCTAAAAATCTGCCTCCTCCTTGTGGACCAGGATTATCAAAATATAGCTGTATCAAAATGGTGATAAGCTGTACTTGGTCAACTGGTGCTCCATTACACTTTAACAAAGATACTAAGTTATTTACTAAAAATATGGCCAACCGCCTAGGGAAGTTGCCTCTGATCTCATTTCCTCTGAGCAATTTAGATTCATTGCCAAACTGTCTATTTAGAAAACATACACACTGAATCCAACGTCTGCTAAGTCATAACTACTGGATTCTAGATTTTTAGATTTATTGTGAGGAAGGCCGACCATGGGATGGGCACTTCCAAATTTGACCCAAAAGAAACAAAACTTAGTAACAGGGAAGGCACCCCAGAGAAGCGATGCTCTCTCTTGTTGCCAGCGGGAACGCCACTATGGGGAGGGGGAGGGAACGTGTGAGGGGGCCGTAGCCACAATTGAAAACATGTGGAGGAAAGGGTCTGATTTGATGAACAAAACTGGGAACCAGGAGGAGACCAGCTGTTGGTGACGCGGTGGAAGGTATCCAAATATCCACGCCTGAAAGTGGTCCACCAAATGAGACCAGAATCTGTGGACTGCTTCTGGGAGGGTGGGGATGGAGCCAGCGATGGCATCCAAGACAATCGTGTGGATAGTCCACATGGCGATTGCAACCACCAGAGCATGGAGGGAGGGTGGAAGGGGGAGGCCATTGATGAAGCAAACATATCTCTTGACAGACTGAAGGGATGCGTTTAATTCTGGCCAAGCAGACGTTGAACTTCGCGCCATATCACTCTAGAGGTAGGACACTTCTCCATGCGGTGGAACAGCATTCCATACTGGCAACACATGACGCAGAATGAGTGTAAAGCATTTGAGCGCTCAGCCATATGGTACGCCTGCCTTAGGCAGCGCCACACATGGGAACGGATTTGAAGCTGCAACAGAGGATGGTGTGCGGTAATTCCAGATAGTTTTTTGGGTCTCAATGGAGTAAGGGATGTCCATCATGTCCAGGTAGTCCACCCTGGATAGGACATGGGGCCGTGTGAGGATCACGCCATCTTGGATGGGTAGCCCCTGTACTTTTGTGTGAACTGAGGAGAGGGGCGGCCTCTCCGGGCTGTGTGTCTGCTAATACAAATTCTCCACTCAGCGCTCCATATGAAGAGGAGGATTCGTTTTTAGTGGGTTTTAGTCCCGTGAGGAGCTGTGGCGATGGGTTTGAAGCCAGGTATTTCATCATGGAGTGAGGGTTCGATGGATTGTTAAGGCCCAAGGCGCGGGAGAAGTTGGAGTGGGCCGCGCGGGACCAGTGTTAGGAGGGGAGCATAGGGGCGGTGATGGCCGCAATCCAGGTGCCCAGGATCTTGGCAGCATGGGCTTTGAAGTCAAGCAGGCCCATGCCACCATGATGATGAGGGCCAAACATGACCTCTAGCCATACTGGTGGTGGGCGGCCTGACCAAAGCCATCTTTGCAGAAGGGCATACAAGGTTTTGAAAAAGCCTGGGGAGAAGGGGATGGCGTGGGCTCCAAACCAAACTTTGGAGAGGAGCATAAGGTTGGCTAAAACAACTCTGCCAGTAAGGGAAGTAGGGTGGGCTCTGAGGGAGTCGATGCGCTTCATCACGTTGTCTAGAATACAACTTTCCATTAGTGCTGATGCGTACCCGCCTGCCTCCACCCACACACCCAGATGGCGGACAGGCCCTATGGTAGGGCGTGGCACAAAGGGGAGCACTAGTGGGGCGGTTTGGGGTGAGCAGGGAGGGCGAGCACATGTGCGAGCAGATGGGCCAGGCTGGGCACTGGTCTCTGGGCCCCAGCAGGTTTGATACCGACCAAGGAGGATGATTTCGGTTTTGGAAGCATTTAGTGCAGCATTACTTACCCGGGAATACTCCTGGATGAGAGCTTCAAGCGCGCGTGCATCTTTATTATTAGACACCCCAACCACACATTCATATGCAAATGCCATCATCTTGACTGGGGCTTGGTCTGGTACATGGACCCCAGTGAGTTGGGCATTCACGTTTTTAAGTAGTGGGTCAAGGCTGAAGTTGTATAAGAGTGGGCTAAGGGGGTCCTCTTGTCGTAAGCCCCTTTATGGGCGGACTACTTCCATTAGAAAGCCGGAGCCATGCACTGCCATTGTTGCAGATTCCATGAGCAGCATTACCCAGTTGATGAATCGAGGGGGTAAGCGGAATTGTTGGAGGCAGGCCCTAAGGTATTCCCAGTTTACTCTATCATAGGCCTTCTGTTGGTCTAAGAATACAAGTGCCCCAGAGGCTGTGGACTGGCATGGGTTATTTACAGAGTGCACGTTGTCCCAAATCGACCTTCTGGGTATGAAACCGAATTGTTCTGGGGAGATGGTGGCAGATGCTACAATCCCTAAACGGTTAGCCATGATTTTAGTTAAATTTTTGTATCTATGTTAGTTAAAGAAATGGGGCGCCAGTTGGCTAAGTATAGCTTGTCCCATTTCTTGAAGAGTGTGACGGTGATGGCCTCTTTTCCTCCTGGTAGGAGGCGCGTTTCCAGAAGGCTCTGGTTAAGTGAGGCAAGCAGTAGTGGGGATATATATTTAAAGTACTTTTTATAGTATTCATATGGAATGCCATCTGGGCCTAGGCATTTCTGATTTGGTGCACCGCGGATGGCTGTCCATAGTTCATTTGAAGTAATCAATTTATTATTTCCGCGTATTAGGAAATGGTGCAGATGTGGGTTCAGTCGAAAAATTCCGCCACTTCGGCTGGCTGAATTGTATTGGATCAGTATAACTTGGAGTAATACTTTTGTATTTCGATGCCACTTCAGCTGGCGTATCTGTGACAGAATCATCCGATCTTTGCACCTGTGTGCAGGCCACGCTCTGGCATGGTGCAAAGAATTTTTAAAAAGATATGCGGTGCACTTGTCACCCTCTGTAATGCATTAGGCCCTGTACTGAACACAAACCTGATGTTTTTGTTGCCTTTTGAGAGCGTTGAGGTGGGTGGCTGCTTCCCCCAACTTCCGGCCCCATGCAGGGCTGTAGCCTATAGCTGGGATATTGGACTCCAGGTGTGCCAACTCTGCCAGAGTGCGCGAAATGACAGCTGATGTGGCTCATGAGCGTCGGGAGGAGAGGTGGCGAGAGTGGCGGATGGTATCCTCTTTGAAGGCTGACCATGTGGAGATGGGGTACGCGCAAAACAGTGTAACAAACTCTTTTGCCAAAGTTGCTGATTCCACCCAAGTGGAAAATCCTGGCGACACAAGTTCAGGAGGGCGGAGTTTGCACCAATGTGGGGCCTTAGCCACTGTGACAGGTAGGTGGTAGGTTATTGATACCAGCCGGTGGTCGGAGAATTCAATTTTGTTGTTTGGAAGTGGGAAATGTGAGGTTGGATTTTCGCCGGCGTGAGGATAAGGTCAGTGCGGGTCATGGACCTTAATTGGCTGTTGTGGACGTGGGGGCGTGTCATGTTCTTGAGCAGCGGGGCTTGCCACAGCAGCTCATCTATTAACCCAAGGGTGGCCTATAGAACGCGAAGTTCTACGTGACCCTGGGGGGCGTGGGAGGAGGAAGGCCAATGGTCCATGGGTGTATTTAGCCAACAGCTCATGTTGCCGACTATGAAAGGGTCTGGGGGTAATGGGAGGGATTTAATCAATAAAAATTCCGACGCTCTCATGCACAAGTCATGGCTACTGGAGCACTTGTCTTTTTAGACTTGCAGAGGGCTCATAATAGACTCAACTGTGATTACCTCAAAACCTGCCTCCTCAAGTTCCACCTCCTTCATCAATTCATTAATTTTTTAATGTTGCTCACGTAATCTGCCACAATGGCTGTGTGTGGCCCTGGCTTCCTCTCTGGTGTAGTTCACCATCAAAGGGGCCTCCGCCAAGGGGACCTTTTGAGCCCATTCTTATATAACTTAATCCTCAACCCACTTTTACACAACATTAATTCCTGCCTTACTGGTGTCCAAGAGCAAGGACAAGCACTGGTTAAATAGTTGGCGTTTGATGATGATTGTGTGGTTGTGGTGTCTAACAACCAAGATGCACATAAACTTGAAGCTACTATCTAGGTTTACTCCTGGGTAAGTAATACTGCACTTAACGCCTCCCTACTAAAATCATTCTCATTGGTTGGTTCCAAGCCCGCTGGTCACCAGCACCCCATTTCCTACTTGCTTCAGAAGCTATTTCACGGGTTCATTTTCCCTGCCCACCCCTTACTGCCCCGCTTGTGCTCCCTTTCATGCCAAGGCCCATGCTGGTCTGGTACACCATTTGGGTGTGTGGCTAGAGATGGGAGGTTGTGCCTCATAGGTGATGGAGAACTATATCATGGACATGTCACAAACGCATCGCCACTCTCAGAGCTGATTATACTTCTCTTAAAGGCAGGGTTGTGCTGGCCAACTTTATGCTCCTTGTCAGACAATTGCTGCCTCGACTTCAGCAAAAGAATGTTTGGGGTAGAATAACTACAATTTATTAAATACAATTTGGCAATTACATATCTGAGCTCATACTAATATTATTTCAAATGAAAAAATGACCATATCGGCCAAAAGACCCTGGCCAATTCTTGGTGGAACCCTGAAAATTGGGACAACATTTTTATCCTGCTAAACGGGCTACTAATTATAACTTTAACAGTTAATTTACTCTGACCCCGCAGCATATTCCAGGATGTCCATTGAATGGCTCTCCCTTTGCCATGGCCAGTTTCAAATCAGCACTTAAGCGGGGAACACCCTTTATAGCGTGGTGGAGGTCCCCCAAGAAGCAATACATTAAAATAGTGATTGGCTGAAGTATATTAGAGCAATACCAAATGAGTACATTCTGCTAAACCATACCATCCTATCCATTTTTCCCTAAGTGACCCAAATTCCCCAAGTTTTGTTAAGGTGATTCAACATGTTACCTATTTCAGAAATTACCAAAATATTCCACATGCTTCCTTTGTATTTCCCTTAAGCCTTGATACCATTTAGTAAAAAATGGTCTGATATTGAGAAGTATATTTTTTTCCCGTGTTTTTACAAGTAAAATTGTTGAAGCCCAAAATTTTATAATTATAGTATTTTTAACTTCAATTTCATAAAACTGTTGTGGAAAACAGCAGCTGTTTAACACCAGTGAGCACATAATTAGCTGGTTTTCTATAAAGTAGTGCTCACTACAGGGGCTGCCTTGTATACCACCAAAATCGTCTAAAATGGAGGCTTTAAACGTGAGTAACCCTCCAACCATTCCTCTTCAACCTGAATCACGTTAAGTTGCCTTGGAAAAGCAACTATCAAGCGCCCTATCCCGTACCAAAGAGATTGAGCAGCACCCTTTACGGCCCTATTGTAAAGAAAAATATAATCCTGGTAACGGGAGCAATACTATTTTTGTATTTTTACAAAGCTACCATGGATGGCGCAAAGGATAACCAAAAGGTAAAATATCCTTACTTTCTTAAGTCGCCTAGCGCGAGAGAGGATTGTTCCTCACATTGCCTCTCTGCAGACCTGGGAAGAGGTGAAGGAGGTCTTTTGGCGGAATTTGGATTAAAGCAGAGTCTACAAAAGGATAAACAGGCCTCTATGTGCCTTAGCATTTTGAGGGCGAGCCCTTTGCTGTTTTTGCTGAGTTATATCACCTCATTGCGCATTGGTTGTCCTTATCTAACATGATAACCCTGGATGATGCTATTCCACCCATGATAACTGGACTAGCTTTCCAACTTTTACTAGCTAGACATATCAACTCAGTAAAACTACATTTCAAAAATATCCGCAATATCAAAGAGGCTTTGTTAGATGTAGCTGAGCTCCATTTATGTTCCACAAAAATGCTGCTGAGGTGAAAACTTCAGTTTTAACCTTTGAGGAGCTTCCGCCTGTTGACCCATTGGGAGTGAGCCCACCTGTGCCTATCCTCCCTGTAAAACCTGCTTCCTCAGTGCAGATTAAAAAGGATTACACGCAATCATGTAAATTGGAGACCTGTACTGTAGTTGATACCATGCCCCCGCATAAGCTCACTAAAACCACTGTGCCTTCTCCTCTAGCCAAAATCGTAGTTGGGTGCCCTTAGGGTAACCTCTGCAATAAAAATTGCTTGCTGAAACTACAGATGGTTAGAAAATAGCTACCTGACCTCATGTGGGCGTACCCCTACCTCAATTGCGGCATTGCCAGTGGTTGAGAATACCCTTGAGGTAAATCTGAAAGGGTTATGATGACGTTGGTTACTTTATATTGGGTGCACCTGCGGAAGTAGAGGTTTCCAATCATATAAACGCTGGACGAGTAGATGGTACCATATACTTAAGGAACCGTACCTCAGCCAAATTTTAGGGTGGCCAAAAGTTATTGACACTGCCAGTGATGGTGATCAATTTTTAACTGGCTTAATTCAACCTCTTCAGCGGGTCCATCCCATGAAAACCATCTTGGATAAACACCCTAAGACTGCTCAAAAATGAACCTCCAACTTTTGGCTCAAGGAGGTCTTAGCTTTGTCGCCTAACTTGAAGGAAAACTCATTAAAGTTGAAGTTGTCATCCAAAAAGTCTGAATAATGGCTAGTTAGGACACTGGCTCCCTAATTAACATGATCTCCACTAAGCTTATCAAAAATATAAAGCTAGCGCCTGACTTTGAGTACACGAAAGAATTTTGGAACTGCAGGCCCCAACAATAACTGTTCTATCACGGCATACTCTTCTTTTCCCATGCGAATTGGGAAGCTTATCCTATCAGCCCCTGCTGTGGATTTGAACGACAACATATATGATATGCTCCTCAGCACTCAATTTATGATTGAGTATGAGGGAATAATCAATATGAAGTAAGGTTTCCTCTCATTGCTCAGCTATGAAGTTCGTTAGTCTTGTCCAATAAAGAACCCAGCAAGCATGAATACTAATGCCTGGTCTAATACCCCTTTTTGGCTATGACTTTACCTTATTGCACCTCTGGGAGAAACACAAAAGATTGCCTGATTTAATGGATGCTAGGGATAAATTCTTTCTATGCTGCATACGAAAATTTAAAAAGTCTGGTGAACAACGCGTGGTTGACAATAAAAATACGCTCCAAATCCCACACCACTGCTTGTTGCATATTATGAGACTTGAAGGTGTTATCCCCTTAGAGTCTCGTGTATTTCCTGGGATACTAGACCCAGCCTATCAGAGGCATATTACCCTTCTTCTGGGAAACCTCACTGGAAAAAACATGGTCATATGAAAACACCAGGAGATTGGCAGAGGCTTCCTATTTCTAGCAGAGGATATTGAACTTATCCACTCCGTTGGCTCTATGGCAAATTTGGGCTTGCCCATGGATAACCTGGTGTGTAACCTGCCCAATGTTTTTTCTCAGATAAATTGACCCCATATGAAATGGAAAAGTTCATACTTTATTAGAAGAATATAGCGATTTCTTTCTCAAATCAGACAATGATTAAGGCTCATGAATTGCTGGTGTCACTCCATTGATATAGGTGATCCAGTCCTATTAGGTCCAAACCTTACCATAAGTTGAAGGTGGAAGAACACCAGATGAGGACGGAGCTTCAGCAGTTACTAGATGCAGAGGTATCAGTTTCTTCATAAAGCTCTTGGTCTTCTCCTCTCTTTCTGATTAAAAAGAAAAACGATGGTCATTGAATAGTCATGGACAACTGAAAGTCAAATAACCTCACAAAAAGGATAGCTACACTATCCCCCGCTTTGACAATGCCCTGTCCCAACTCTCTGTCTAACTTTTTTCGCCATGGACTTGGCTAGTGATTATTGTCAAATGGACTTTTACCCTAAAGATCAGGTGAAATGCGCTCTCATTTTGTAGTGAGTGTCTAATCAAACAACTCAATTACCTCAAGGGATGTGTAACGCATCTGCTTCTTTTCAGCATGCGATGTACCACATTTTGTGGGACCTGAAGTTAACTTGTGTCATAATATATTTTGATGACATTACATTAAACTCATAAACATTCAACGAACATATTGATCACCTGAATGAGGTGTTTTAACGGTTATGCAAGTCAAATATTAAGTTAAAGCCCAAAAAGTGTACCTTTTTTTAGTACTAGATGGTCCAAAAAGTGTACCTTCTTCCAAAGAAAATTGGATTTACTTAGAAATTCCATTGCCTGAGAAGGAATCCAACCCATGCAATATAATGTTGAAGCGATTTAAAAATGCCTCCTCCTAAAAATCTAAGGTCAACCAGATATTTCTAGGGATGATGGGGTAATAGAATTAGTTTATCCCGAAATTTGCCCAGCTCAGAAAACCACTTGCTCGCCTATTTACTGAGTACCCCTTTATATTGAGGTGCTGAACAGAAGGTTGCTTTTGTGACGTTGAAACAACTGCAACAATAACATCCTATACTGAGGCACCCTGAATACAATAAACCATTTATCCTGTTTATTGATGCCTCAGATTATGCCGTTGGAGCCATATTAGCCCAGTTAGATGAAAATGGTGTAGTTCATCAAGGATCCTAGTTCAGCAAGATGCTGTTATAAGCGGAACGCAAGTATAATGTAACTGAGAAGGAGTGCCTTGCCGTTCTGTTAGATGTGAAGCACCGCCGCCCTTTTTTATATGGAGCTGCTTTCACTATGGCTACAGACCATGCTTCCCTAAAATGGCTACAGAACATGAAGAATCTTACTGGCTGGTTAGCTCATTGGGCTCTAAAGCTCCAGCATTATGACATGTAGATTAAGTTACCAAGCTAGAACCCATCAAATAAATGTTAGTGGGTTAACTTGAATTCCAGTTATTCATTTGGATAATAGCTAAGCAGAAAGGTTATATGATCTTTTAATGACCCCTAAGAAATGGGAGGATGAGGATAAACCCATACAGAAAATGTTAACTCAGCACTCTCGCAATACTAAGGTGGAGAGTGAGAAATTATAAAAGCAGGTGGGGGCAAAGTGGTTGCCTTACCTTTGGCCTTTGGAACGTGTACTTGCTATCATGGAAGCTCACTCCACCTTAGGGCATGTAGGAGCAAAGAAAACCTAAAAATGGATTAAAGTCAGTACTATTGGGAAGGGATTATAGAAACCATTGTTGAAGTCTTGGATGCCTGTCTCACATGTAAAAAGGCAATCCAGTTTCAATTCACAATTCTAATAGCAACCAACTACCCCTCAACAACTGATCCATACCATTAGCTAGATGTAGTAGGTCCCCACCCTCAGATTACTGGTGGTACAAAATTTATACTAGTCAGCATTGACCATTTTACTAAATGGGTGGAAGCCATAGTTTTTCCTGCTTAAACGGCCAAGACCACCGCCATCTTTTTACACCAATACATTTTCACTCGTCATGGCTGTCCCCAAGTACTACGCTGCGACAATGGTAAGAAGTTCACCTCCAGAGTAGTCAAAATACTGGCCATTTCTATGGGAGCTTAACAACTTTTCTCGCTCCATATAATTTCTCCACAAATGGGACTGTGGAAAGAGCAAATGGAACCTTGGTTTGTATTTTACGTAAAATGGCCTCCTCTAATCCTCTTCACTGGGATCATTATCAACACAGTACTCTGATGGCATACTGGATTAGCTATCACCGATTCTTACAGATGTCACCCTTCCATGTCTTATATGGGCGGGAACCCATAATACCTGCCCTTTTAGCTAAGGATGTCTTCTTTAGTGGTGAGGAACCTGAAAAAGCCATGAGAAGACAGTTTAAAGATCATTCAGCTTCAGTCTGAGGCTATGAAAATTAAGCTAAAATGGTCACTAAAAAGGGACAAGCTGCCAATGAGCTTTGGGCTATCTTGCCCTCATTTCAAGTGTCTGATATGGTCTTAGGTTACCATAATCACATCACTTCGAGAAGCAGCAAGCTTGGATCAATCTCAGAGGGGCTGTTTACCATCATTTATAAAAGAGGAAACAAATACTATTTAAATCATTAGCCATAGGGAATACCATTAATAGGGTACATGAGCGCTTCCTACGGCCCTATTCTCCCCCAACGTTATTGAGGGGGGTAATGTTTGACAATTGCCACCTAGACTTTGGCAAAAGAATGTTTCAGGGAAGAATAACCAAAATTTAACAAATATGATTGGGCAATTACATGTCCAATCTCATACTAATATTACTTTAAATGGTAATAATGACCATATTGGACAAAATACCCTGGCCAATTCTCGGTGGAACCCCACAAATTGGCGCAACATTTTTTATCCTGCTAAATTGGTTACTAATTCTAATTTTAGAAGGCGGATAATCTGACCCTGCAGCATATTCCAGGATGTCCATTGAATGGTTCTCCCCTTGATATGGCCAGTATCTATTCAGCACCTAAGTGGGGAACCCCTTTTAAAGGCGTGGTGGTTGTCCCTCAAGGTGAAATTATTTTAGCAAATGATGATTGGTTGAAGTACATAAGAACATTACCAAATGGGTACATTCTACCAAACCAACCCATCCCATCTGTCATTTCCCCTAGATGAATTAAATTTTGAGTTCTGATAGGGTGATTTAGCATATAGCCTACTTCATAAATTACTAAGATATTCCACACGCCTCCTTTATATTTCCCTTGACCCTTGATAACACTTAAATAATGATTGGTTTAATATTGAGAAGGTCATTTATAATTCTTTCCCGTGCTTATACTAATAAAATTGCTAAAACACCAATTACAAAATTATAATAGTATTTTTAACTTTAACTTCATAAAACCGTTGTGGAAAGCAGTGGCGGTTTAACATCAGGAGAACATAATTAGCTGGTTTCCTACACCCTTATCTAAAGATTAATTGTGGCCCATGCTATCATCTTTTCCCCATCTTTCTTCACCTCATTATATGCCCTCCTAGAAGGATGGCTTTGGTTAGGCCGCCCACCGCAAGTGCTCCTGGATGTCTTGTTTGGCCCTCGCCATAGTGGTGGTATGGTCCTGTTCAACTTTAAGGCCCATGTTGCTAAAATATTTGTCACTTAATCACTGCATTCACCAGCCCACACTCCATCCCAACACTGGTCATGCACATCCCAATCCAATTTTCATGCACCTTGGGCCTCAGCGATCCTACCCCCCATTCTCTGCTAAAAATATCTTGCCTCACATCCCTCTGCTGCTGGCCCACATAGGACGTCACCCCACTTCAAATGAATTCTCCTTTCAATGTGGAGTGCTGAGTAGAGAATTTTCATTAGTATGCACACCGCCCAGGGGGTCTCCCTAATCTCCGCTTCACAAAGGAAGTACAAGGCCAAGCTGTTCTGAACAGTATGATACCTAGGTGGTCCCCTATCATGGCCAGGGTTGATATCTGGACATGATGGACATCCTCTACTACCTAGAAACCCAAAAGCCATCTGGAATTACGCCCATCACCCTCTTTTGCCGCCGCATGTTTGTTCCCATGTGTGGTGCTGCTTGATATGTGTATACCATACTGCCAAGCGATCCAACGCATCACAATCCTCATGTGTTGTGTGTGACCAAATGGGACTTTGGTCCACCTTCTGGAAGGGTGCCCTCCATCAAAAGCGATCTTGTCTGAGGTTTAACGTCTCTGTTGCCAGGATCAAACACAGCCCTTCAGCCTATCTAAGGACATCTTCGCCTTTTTTTTAATTACCCTATACAAACTTCCCTATGAGCCTTAGTGGTTACAATCGCTATGTGGACTGTACACACGATTGTCTTGAATAACATTTTAGGCTCTACTCCCACCCTCCAGAAAGCTTTAAGCCGATTCCAGTCACACCTTATGGACCACTTTCAAGCATGGTTGTTTTTCTACCTACCATCCCATCAACGTCAGTTGGTCTCATCCTGGTTTCCAGTTTGGTTCATCACTTCAGACCCTTTCCTTCATACGTGCTCAATAGTGGTGCAAGACTCTAATCACAATTTTCTTTTCCTTTATTTGGCATTCCCGCTGGCAACAGGAGACAGCGTTAGCTTCTCAGGGTGCTTCTTGCTTATATTAATTCTATTTAGTTTATCTACTGGAAGTGTCCATCTCATGGTCAGCCTTCCCCAAATAACATTAAAATTATATGGGAGACCTACAACTCTTCTTGGCTCTATATAATTCCTCTACCAATGGGACTGTGGAGAGGGCGAATGGAACTTTGGTCTCCATTTTACAAAAAATTGTCTCTTATGATCCACTTCACTGGGTCAATTCATATACAGTGCTCTTATGGCCTACTGGATTAGGTATCATCAGAACTTGAAAATGTCCCATTTTCATGTCTTATATGGGCGGAAACCAGGAATACCTGCTCTATTAGCTAAAAATGACTTCTCCTCTAGAGCTGTGGAACCTGAGAAAGCAATGAGAATATTGCTTAGCGCATCATCAAGCTCCAATCTGAGGATATGACCAATTTACCAAAAATGGTGACTAAAAATGGAAGGCTGCCAATGAAATCTGAAACCTCCTACCTACCTTCCAAGTTTCTGACATGGTCCTATACTACTATAACCTCATAACTCCTAAAAGCGGCAAGCTTGGATCAATATGGGAGCGTTTTTTACCATCAAATACAAGAGAAGAAAAGAGTACTCTATCAAATCCTTGGCTACAGGTATTACCATCAAATGAGTACATGGCCACTACCTATGGCCCTTTTTCCCCCAACATTCTTGAGGGTGTTATGTCAGACATTTACCCTCCCAGCTTCAAGGTAAGATTGTTTTGGGTCAAAATCAGCCAAAGGGGGCATGTCAGACATTTACAAGTCTTAAATAAGGAAAAGAGATATTTAAATGATAATATCGTTTTTATTGGCCAAAAGACCCTATCTGATTCTTGGTTGAACCTCTTGAACAGGGTAACACTATTATAAATAGTAATCTTGCAAATACCACCAAGTCAGGAAGTTGAATTTCTCCAACTATGTAGGTAAACCTGGAGAGTCTATTGAAGGTTTCTCCTCATTTCACAACTAGTTTAAAGCCAGCACCAAAGCAGGGAACACCCCATTTTATAGGCTTGGCTGGGGTCCATCAAGGTTCAATAAATTTCTCTAAAGGGGATTGGCTGAAACTTATTAAATTGTTACCACATGGGTATATATTGCAATTAACTCCATATCCATCATTCAGTAATAGTGAAGCAAGTTTTCCAAGCTTTGATAGGGCTAATCTGCATATTTTCTTATTTTAACTGTACTAAGCTGTTCCAAACTCACCATTGAATTCCCTTTGACCCTCAATAAAATTTTAAATCCGAGCGTTAAGATATTAATAGTTTTAGTTTCTTTTCTTTTCCTGCGCTGCCTAATAAAAACATAAAAGCCCAGATATTTATTAGTGTTTTATTTTTAAATAAAATAACTGTTGTGGAATCCAGCGGTGTAAATCACCACTGAGAAGAGATCATCAGGATTCTTACACTCTCTTAATAATTTGATAATTATTATTTAAGATGTTGAGGCTCAAAGTTTGAATTGCTTTATAAAGTCTTAATTAGAAAATATTGAGATTTAACCTATTGTATTGGTTGAGACTCGCCTCACATTTATGGAACGGTCAATTATTGATAGCTAATATTGATCCATGAGTTAATGTTTTGATGTATGTTAACCAATTATTTTGATGGGAAAATATTTTCACCTGACGAGGCCTCCCTCAACCCTATAAAAGGGGCTAGTCTCCGCGGTGTTGAGTGTATTAGCTGTGCAGTATGGAAGCTAGGGACCACAGAAGGGATTCCAGATTTGGCTGATGTTTTGGAGCAATCCAACTTCCAAAATGCGTGTTATTTGCCAAAGTAATAATAGAAGTGTTACCACAACGTGAGGGGTTCCTCCAAGAATTGACCAGTGTTTTTTGGCTAAAATTTTTGTTTTCTTTGTCCAAAACACTCTTTTTACATACTAGACTTGTAATTTCTGAAACCTCTTGCTCAAATTTTGCCAGGTTAGGAAAAATTGAAGGCCATAATCCTAAGCTTTTCTAAGCTACTCCCCAAATCAGATGTCTATTTAAGCAGTCATGACACACTGAGACAATGGCGGTTGATTTTTCAAAATTTAAAATTTAATAAATTTTGTGACCCCTAAATCCAGTTTTTAACTATGAAGAAATTCAAACCCCCTATTCTAAACGCACTTTTTCCAGCACTCAAGCCCATGGGCCCTGGAGCTATGACAGTCTGGTTTGTTGCTAAGTTGGCATTCATGAATATTGCATATTGGAGCTCGCTGGTTAATTCTATTACAGCTTAATTAAACGTCATACAAGCAGAAGTTCTTCATGTATTTGGTATTTCCTTTTGGATGTTCAGGCATCCAGGCTGGCAGGCTGGTATAAGCTTTACATGCCGCTTCCATGATAAGAATCTCAACCTGAGAAAATAAAAGCTTTTCAGACTTATTGTAGATAATGACAGAAAATGTCCTGCATGGCATGGGGCCATTTGAAACTGCACATGAGTGAGGGACGCTGAGTATGAAAAGGAGAAAGAGAACTGCGTTGCTGAGATGGGCATGAGATGCTCAAGTGAGAGCAAGTTAAAGCTTAGCTGAAATCAAAATTAACTTAAATTGAAATAATGCCACAAACTGATTTGGCATTTATTCCTTTATTTCTATTTTCGCTGTATAATCTGGTCAAGCAGGGGTATGTGGTGGGAACATAATATGCCACATCATGCAGCTTTACTAAATTAATTTATTATCTGCTTATCCACTAGAAGTGACTTATCTTTAATGGATGTGGGAGTTATCATTTTATATGATAACTATTCTGGTGTAAATCATTGACAATTATCAACTATGCTGTTGTGATTTTTTTTGATGGTGTAAACTTTTGAGCTGCGTTTCTCACTGTAACTTTCAAGTCTACTGTCAGTTTTTGGTGTGCACGTTAAAATAAAATACTGGTATAGTTGGATGTGTTGGATATAATATGAAGACTATCACCCTTGTTGAGCTTCTCAAAGCTAAGTAGAGTATCATCTACAATGATATACTGGTGCTAACGATTGTCCTTCTAATCCTTAAAGGCTCCTCTGGAATGCAAATTGCATCCCCCTTGAACTCTTCCTTCTGGCGGAACATACCCTAGTACTAGGTCCAAGAGTTCTCGCTTCTCTCTTAATGCAGAAAATCGCGGAATCTTGGTAGTAATAAGTTAGACAAAGGATATTTTATCTCTAACCTTAATCTTAAGATTAAAAAATACACTAAATATGATAGTCTAAAATATTATTAATAATTAAGCTTCTATGATTTTTTCTATTTTATGAAAAACAAGGATATTTATTTGGTAATTTTGTTATCAACTCTTAATTTGGCGCCCTATTTAAAAGCGGCATTATTTATGATGGATTAACTTTCAAAAGGTGCACCCAATTATGATCTTCCTCATCTGTCAAATCAGATTCTAATACTGACCAAAAATTTGACCTCTTATGGTTTTAATCAAAGAATTTTTCTATAAGCCCTCACTCAACCCAGCTATTACCCTTAACAGGTTTACAATCAGCTTAGTTTATATACTTTTACCCATAACTAGCTGGTTGTGTTACCTAAAAGTTTAGCTTGCAAGTTGCTATCAGCAGCATCACAAACGCTCAGCAGCTACTAATTGATATTTGATCAGCGACATAATCCAATTGACTTTTACAAGATAATCAAATTAGAAATAACCAATAGCTAATCAAATAACTTGTTAAATGTAAGGATTATTACCAATGAAATATTAAGTTTCACTGTGGAATTTAACTCTTAGTGGATTATTTAACATTAATAAAGGATATGTCACTTAAAATGGTTATTATAATATATGATAGCTTAAACTTCTATTAGAGGGTCTCTGTCAGACAATTGACATGCCAAAGAAAGACTTGGCTTCCATTGGGGTACTCCAATATCTACAATAGAATCCAGTCTCCACAAGGCATTGATTTTTAGATGATATATGAATAAGAACCATGTGGGGATAAGTGCAGAAAGTATTGGTCTATGAAAATCATTCCTGCTCTGACAAGTAATCTGAGTGCTGGAAGTAAACTTGACCACGCTTTATATATGGGGTCAAAATTCTAGGGTTAACAGGAGGGTTTGTTCTATTCATTGGTGTTTTCCATTCAGGTAGGACTCCAACCCAGTTGAATATACACCTGATAATGTGTGGCAATATTGGTTTCATCAGGTTCAATAATAGCTGTTTCACTTTAGGTAGCATCCGCCAAATCTTCATTCCCAATTCCTCCATGATTATGTTGAATTGAATTAAGTAATGGGTTGATCCACCCTACTTGGTTTACTTTCAGACCACATTCCATATATATTTATAAGCATACTTAATACTGAGGGGTAGCAATCATTTTAGGGTTTATTACCAACATAGTCTCCCCAAGATGTGACTGCCAAATCATCATTATTTTTCTTCATAAATTTAGACAGATTAAGTTGGCGTTTGGGTGTTGCGTTTGGATAGATATTCTCGATAATCATTTTGTTGGATTGTGCAGCTTTCAAAACTCATAGGGTATGACTCCTGAGGGTTTCTGCACTGAGAGAGGTAATAGATGTGATAGCCAATGTAAAGGCCACTATCTTACTGATAAAAATGAGTGTGGACCCCAAAATTGGTTTGGGTGGCTCCTTGTGAATTGCCATACTAGTTGAAACTTACAGATTGTCAAAAGAGATTTGACAAAATTGAAGTTTTACTAAGGATAGTACAAAATAACCTAGAACTCTACCATCAGCAGAAGACTCGGTTTAAAAATTGAAGCAAAGTGATGAGTGGGGCTTGAAATTATTTCTAACAACTGGTTGTATGAATCTTCTTTAAAACGATTGTACTTTTGCGTCATAGTTTGGCTTGCCCCTTGCAGATGCTCATTTCTAGTTCCTATTTCTGGTTTTTTTTTGATTTGTCAGGGTTCCAGCATGCATGCATATCTCACAATTTTCCTAATAAAATCTTTCTTTCTCTAAAGAGATCATTGCAAATTAATTTCTGGGCTGATGTTCCTGTCAGGACTACAGTCTCAATTCGCCCAATCATGATTAAATTTTGTCGCAGATTGGTATAATTTTCATAACATAGGCTTTGGACAAATCAAACTTTTTTAGTGAAATCCTCCCCTTCCGCTCTTTGCCTTATTGTAAAATCAAGTGAGGGCCTCAGAAAAAAAGTCAATGTATGGCTTCCATATTAATCCTAATGGTGCTATGCCCAAGAAGCCTGGCAGTCTATACTTGAGGCTGAATAAGTTGCACTACTAGTATAATTTTTATTTAAAAGGGTGCCAAGTCACCACTTATGTCTGTCTGCTATAGTATCCGTCCTAGTGTAAGCACGGCTAAGTAGACTTTTTGAAGTAAAGTACTAAAGAAAGATATAGAAAGAATGATGCAATTTTATTATAGTAAAAATCAAAGATTTTTATATGTCACAATTAGAAATATAAACCCAAAAGGAAAAGGATTATTAAAATAACAAAGGGGGAAATCTGGAAGGGAGGCTTCTGGTCAGGTGATACATTCCAGATGTTATAGTGTCTTTGTATCATAATTTTAATATTGCACAAATGGTGATAGAAAAGCCCAGGTTGGATGAGACTGTGTGTCACTTAGGTTGATCATTTGGCAGCTAATTGATGACTACCCTTTTTTGGGATCATCTTAATTTTTGGCCTTGAGTATCACTACAAGTAATTTTCACATGACCTTCAGATGATCCATCAACTTGATGAGGCAGGAATTCATCCAGGGGTATTTTAGGCTAGACTTGGTTTGTCAAAGTTTTACTAAAGTTGACTAGAGCTGAGCTGACTATTCATATCTCCAGGTTTTTATTGGGTGTTGGACATTTACCTTTGCAGACTAAAGATAAGAATGCTGTAGGTCAAGTTCTACCAAAAAGGGAAATGCCAGCCCTGTAATATTCTAATGTCGATAAGAGCTCATTTATTATAATTAATAATTAAAAAGTTGAGGAAATTGGCCAAAAGTCCCTGGCCAATTCTTGGTGGAACCCCATTAATCTGGAAAACACCAGTTTGAAACCTGTACAGGCACTGATAAAATTGGCTGGTTAGATTACTCTGACTCACCATGAACTTTGAGGGAATCATTGAAAGGCACTCCCCTGACCCCAACTAAGTCCTTCAATGCAGCTACGCGGGACCCCCCTTTTATAGGCTTGGCAGGGGTCCCCCAAGGTGTAAGAAATTTCTTGGGTGGTGATTGGCTCAAGTTTATAAAAACGTTACCTCACAGGTACATTTGGGCCAATCATAATTCCTATTCTTCCCTTTACTGCCATGATGCAATTTCCAATTTATGATACGCTATTCCTGCTAATTCATAATTTGAACTCATGCAGGCTAGACCAAACATATTCCCAAATTCCCCCTTGGCCTTCAAAATTACTTTAAATACTAGATAATTGGAGGTCAGGGGTATTGTTTTCCCCTTATCTTGTGGCTAATAAAAACATAAAAGCTCATTTTTAAGAATTCTTTAATTATTTATTAAAAATTTTAAAAAATCTTTGTGGAATCCAGCAGGCGTCAAGCACCAAGCGAGCACATATCAGCTGGATTCCCAAATTGGGCAATTTATTTAACCCATCTAAGGGTCTAGATGTCAATTCAGCTGAGGTAGTCAAATCGTCAATCTTCTTCCCATCATGTATGATTCCAGGATATCCGACATCACTACCTTTAAGAATATTAGCAGGGGAGTACTAATGCAAGAATCAGCTATGAATGCAATTTATCATTACTCCATTTTCCAAAGACTTGATTGCGTATTCATCTCCACGTTTGTAAGTTATAGCGTATGGACCATCCCAGATGAAATCTAAATTTCCTCCTTGAAGTGCTATTTAATTGTGATAAGATAGAACTAGATCTATAATCTCAGAGGTGGGAAAAGTTTGGTGAGTTCCATCTGCTACTTAACTTTCTTTTATAACCATCTTGGCTAGATTTGTCGTTACTTCTGAATGAAGTTCAATTATCAGCAGGCCAATCATCTTTTAGCTTTCTCCAGCTTACTGGTATTAACACTGGTAATTTCACGAGCTAATAAAGCTGAGATCTTAAGCTCCCTTCTGTATAAGGCCTCAAATGGAGACATTTTGATAATATAATGCAAACTTTTATGATCCGCTATCACTCACTTGGGAGATAATGGGTGCAGTGTAATGGATTAATAATGCCATATATTGTGTAGTATTAACCAATTTTACGACTGCTTTTTCTAAATTCCCATCAGTTGATAAGTTGTAAAGCGCTGATAATAGTTGTTTTCCAATGCTCAAGGTTAAGATTTACAAAGCTCTCAAAGAAAATTTATTTTGTATCACATAGTAGAGCCTAGGAAAAGTTGTACCTAGTAAATATGTTTAAATAAAAACTTTAGCAGTGGCTTTAGCAGTCTGAATGTAATGGTGATTTCTTTGAATCAATTCATGAAATAATCAATCCCTACTTAGATGTATTACTTTCCTCCTGTGGATTCAGGTAGTGGACCTACGACATCTAATGTAGGAAGAGTGTCTATATCTTCCTGTTCCCAGCGTGGTAGTGCATGGTGCACAGAGCCAACGCCTGGGAACTAGGTGTTACTACTAAAGTTACTAAAGCCTAGAAGCGGTTGCTTGAGCTATAATAACTAAGGTAGAGAATGGTTATCAGCGGAGGGTATAACCAAAAGGAGCCACGCAGTGCTCAGTGGGGTATTGTTTAGGCGCCCTGGGCTGGAGGGAACCTGGGCGGCCCAATGGTGCATGGGCAGGTAAATTTAAAGTAGTTAAAAGTAAATGGTTAACGTTGCGCAAGACCTCCTCAAAGAGGTCCATGCACAGGATCGTCCTAGATGACATAAATTATATTAGCTTGTACTATTAAAGGGGTTCATTATGATAGAAGTCAATCAACAGGAGAGATTAGTTTTGACATGAGGAAATTAAGGGAATTTGGAAAACAATAAATCAAAGGAAGCGGGTCTAAGCTAAGGCGCACTAATAGGCGCACCCTTCCATTGGGCAATAAACTGTACTAGGTAATTGACCAAACTTGGGTAATTGATTGTAGAAGTGGCTAAACTAAGCTGAAAATTTTAAAAAACAAATGGGTCTCAAGACACCGTTCACCTAAAAACCAAATGTGAACCATTTTTGTATATCACAAAGCTAGTTCGTTTTTATATCTCCTGCTGTTATACAGGGCCAAACTTCTCTTGCATCCTTAGGACAAACCTGGGCATACTTCGCACTAACCCAAAAGTGATCTATGGTATGCTTGAGGTCGGGAGGCCTGCCAACTTCACCTTCTTGGCCTCCTGATATGCAGCTTTGTACTTAACGTTGCTCTAAACTATGATGTCATTATCCAACCATGACATCACCCTCTCCTCCTTTTGGGGATCCACACCCCCTTTAGAGGCTTGCACTAGGGAAAAGTTCTTTTAATCTAGGGCAAACTTCATTGCAACGATGGTTTGCTTTGACTGAGGTCTGGAATCATGGGTAAAACGCTTGTGGAAAAAATCAATCAGGTTTTGGGCATATGCGCAGTTGCGCGCTGGTACCCAACTGTTTTCTGCTGCGTCAAATCCCTTCCAAGATACCAGGTACTTAAGTCTTCTTTTTATTCTATGGGAGGCTACTATTTCCACCACTTCCCACTCTGGCACCCCATCCACGAGATAAGCCTTAAGATTCTCTGGTGAGACCCTCAAACAATGTCAATTTGCTCTCATGAAAGACTTAGAAGATCCAAAATGAAGAGGGAGGATCCAACTGGTATAAGGCGTGGCCAACCTTTCTAACAACTCGGTAAGGGCCAATCCTCTTTGGTCCCAGATTTTTGCATGGCTTCTTTATAGGGATGTTACAAGCATCAAGAATCACAAGTTTCCTTTCTTTGTATGCTGGCCCCAATTGTTGCTTAGCATCAGCGTTCTCCTTATATACTTGTATTTGTTGTCTCCAAGCTCTTAGAAACCCCCTGGTATACATTCTTATTAGTCTTAGCAAAGTCCACCACCACCTTAACTTTAGATCCACAGCTGGGCTTCATTTTAAAGGAGGGGTTAAAACCATGATTGGCAGGATAAAAAACTGATCTAAGAATGCAAAGTGTTGTTGTAGCTATACTGGGTCAAAGGAAGGTGAGAAACCAAATCTGAACATCCGCGGAAGTGTACCACCGCAGAAACTGTTCTAAGCACTGGTTCATTCATTCAGTCTGCCCATCTGATTGGGGATGATAGGCAGTTGAACAGAAGGGGCGAATTTGAAGAGTCTTACACAACTCTTTCAAAAAGGTAGAGTTCTACTGGGGTCCCCAATCATTAATAATTTCTTGTGGGACCCCATGAAGTGCAAACACATGAGTGACGAAAAGCCTAGCCATCTCAGCCGCGGTTATTGTTGTTCTGCAAGGAATAAAGTGGGAGAACTTCAAAAACAATCCAACACCACCATGATGACATCATAACCGTCAGAAACAGTAAATTCCACAATGAAATACACCGATAGGAAAGTCCAAGGCCCCTCAGCCTTTTGAACTGGTACCAATAACCCCAATGAAGGTTGTCAATTTGGTTTCACTTGATTGAAGATCAGGCATTCTTAACAATACCGTCCCACCTGAGCAGGTAAGCCTCTCCAATTGTAGGTGCGTCGAATTATCTCCAAAGTCTTTGCTTTCCCAAGATGGCCAAAGGTGATTCCGTCATGATGGTCCCATATGATTTCCAAGCGAAGTGGTTTATCAGGAACCCATAAGTGCCCGTGGAACCACACCATCTCATCCTTTACACGAAAACCTATGGTTAGATCCTCCTTATTCAGCGCTCTCTTAGCAAGTATTATAGTATATTCGACTGATAATGTATGAAAAAGAACAACCTTTCTTAATATACTGTATTCCTCCGCATTTTCTAGAGGTACAAACGCATCCCATTTGGCCGTGAAAGAGGGATGATTAGACACAATCTTATCTGGCGGAATCATCAACTGGATGTTATGAGCCCTTAAATCCTTTTAAACAGAAGCTAATGCAGGGTTTCAGCTCAAAGCATCCGCCAAGCTATTCCCCTTGACCTTGGTGAACTAATATGAAGATGCAAATTGAGCAAGGGTCTCATGCCAACGGGTCTGTATTGGGGTTAAGACATGAGGTGCGTGGTAGTACAACAAGGCACGGTGATCTGTATGTACGTGGAAAGGTTGGGTGTAGCCATGAAGGTGATTACGCCAATAAGTCAACGCCTCCACCACAGCTAATAACTCTTTGTCATAAACGGCGTATTTTAACTCTGGCAGAGACCCTTCCTAAAAAATATCCTACTGGATGCTCTAAACTATCTTTGCCTACTTGTAATAAGGCAGCCGCTATGGCGAATTTGGAGGCATCAGTATACACAATGAACTCCTTATCAGGATCTACATGGAGAAGGATGGACATGGACAAGAAGGTGCATTTTACTTCCTAGAAAGCATCCTCCAAAATGGGGACCACTGAAGCACTTTTGCACCACTTTCCTTATAAGAGGGCGCCGCCACCTCAGACAGGTTTGGTGGGAACTTCTTGAGGAACGTACACGTCCCCCAAAAACTCATCAATTCCTTGACAGAAGTTGGGGTAGGCCACTCACAAATCGCCTTCTCCTTGTCTGAAGTTATAATGTGTCCTTGGTCAAACACGATGTTGCCCAGAAATGTGACATGGGACTTGAAAATTCACACTTTCTGATCTTCAATGTAAGTCTGGCTGCCTTTTCCTCTCCACTACATGCCAAAGGTTTGCTGCATGTGACTTATAATCAGGAGAAACCAACAAAATATCATCCATGTAGGCTACCGCGCATACACCCATCAGGTCCCTCAAAGCTGCATCAATACAGAGTTGAAAGATATCTGTGACATTCCTAAGCCCAAAGGGCATGACCCAAAACTGTAAAATTTCTTTTCTGGTCTAGAATGTGGTTAACCATTCCTGTCCCTTCTTAATCTGGATGTGATTGAACGCATTTAGCCAATCCAGTTCGAAGAAGACTTTAGCCCTCTCCACATAGCGCGCAATCTGTGACTCCAAAAAAGATAGGATGGAGATCTGGTACGTTAACATTGTTAAGGTCGCCATAATCTATGCAAGGGTGTAAAGTTCCATCAGCTTGCTCCACAAAGAGAAGTGGGGAGCATACAGGGAGGTTCACTGAAAATAGCACCTTTGGCTAACTGCTCCTTAACCCACAAATCTAAGGCCTTCTCCTCCCTTACAGTCAATGGGTAAATTGGGGAAATTATACGCACCAGATCCACAGTTAGCTTAACTTGCAATCAGCTCTGAACGCTCCGTTAGTGCATTAGCTGAAGCTACATCAAACGAAGATTCCAACTCCTCCAAACATGAATGTAGGGGAACCTCCACAGAGGGCTTTAGCAATGGGGAAAGATTGAGAGTGTGGATATTAGGCCAGTGGGGCAAATCGTCCTGAAATTTGGTGCTATCCAAAGGAACAATCAACTTGTAACTAATATTCAATGTTAGGGATAGGTTAAAATCTATCTAGTAGTCCTGAAATAAAACTTTCGCCACCTCTCTACACTTAAAATGATGGGGTACAAGAGGCTTTTAATAAATTGGAAGTGGTCAGACAAATGATATGTTCCCACTTGATAATCCACTAACCCTAAGATTTTTCAGTGTGGGAATATCTTGATAAGCCTCTTCTCTAGCCATACCACTTGGTAAGCAACTCAGCTCAAGGTAGTCGGCTAGGTTTTGGTCTATAAAAATCTCAGAGACTCCAGTATCCACCAAAATAGTGGTGCTGATTTTCCCTAAAGGGGATAAAATGGTAGCAGTCAGTAGAAAATAACCCGAATGATCTTAAATTTAAAACAGAAAACGCCAACACTTCAACACCAAACTCTGCTTCAGGAATGTACACACCCCAGGGTACATTTTTACATCAAAAAATGGAGAGTGATAGTTGGTCACTCTTACTTCATTGGCCACATATCCCACCATATTTTCAGCATATGCATAAACGTTTTTATATTGTAATTGTAACACCTTCTCTACCTCCTGTTTTTGGCAGATCATAGTAGGGGACAAGCGGGGGTCCTCAGGTATATTTCCATATGCTGGAATGGAGTCTGAATCTAAGCCATATAAGAAGAGACCTAGCTTAGTAGTATATGTGTAAACGTCCTTTTAAAATGAATTTTGGGTCACAAATGACCCTAACCCCATTTTGATGATGGGTTGTATGACGTTATCCAAGGACAAGACCATCAGGTCCTTCTTTGATGAACCCGCCTAACCATCCAAATTTTGTGCCAAAGGAAACCCAGTTTATTTTGATAAATTTTAAAATTCTCGGTGAAAAGTTGGCGAATCTCGACTTCCAGACTGAAAAGCGTCTGTATCCACTGGGTATGAGCAAGAAAGGTGAGTACTTTCCAGTTAGAAGTAGCAAAAATAACGTCAAAATGCTCCAACCTTTGGTAAAAAGAGAAAACATTGGTGAGACCTATTGCGGCTGATGCCAACACCTGGCGCACACCATTTGCCCTTTGTGAAAGTCCCATATGGAAAAAGTTTAAGCACTTAAGAGAAAATGGTTGGTCGATTAATTTAAGGAGAGTGTCTATAGCTCTCCTGTTCCCAGCGTGGTAGTGCATGGTGCACAGAGCCAACGCCTGGGAACTAGGTGTTACTACTAATTTTATTAAAGCCTAGAAGAGGTTGCTTGAGCTATAATAACTTAGGTAGAGAATGGTTATCAGTAGATGGTTTAACCAAAAAAGCCACGCAGTGCTCAGTGGGGTATTGTTTAGGCGCCCTGGGCTGGAGGGAACCTGGGCGGCCCAATGGTGCATGGGCAGGTAAATTTAAAGTAGTTAAAAGTAAATGGTTAACGTTGCGCAAGACCTCCTCAAAGAGGTCCATGCACAGGATCGTCCTAGATGACATAAATTATAGTAGCTTGTACTATTAAAGGGGTTCATTATGATAGAAGTCAATCAACAGGAGAGATTAGTTTTGACATGAGGAAATTAAGGGAATTTGGAAAACAATAAATCAAAGGAAGCGGGTCTAAGCTAAGGCGCACTAATAGGCGCACCCTTCCATTGGGCAATAAAATGTACTAGGTAATTGACCAAAATTGGGTAATTGATTGTAGAATTGGCCGACCTACGCTGGAAATTTTGAAGACTGAATGGGCTTTGAGACCCCAATTACCTAAAAACTAAAATGAACTGTTTATGTCCATCATAAAGCTAATTCGTTTTTACATCTCCTGCTGTTATACAGGGCCAAACTTCTCTTGCATCCTTACGACAAAGCTGAGCATACTTCTCACTAACCCAGCGTTGATCTATGGTATGCTTGAGGTCGGGAGGCCTGCAAACTTCACCTTCTTGGCCTCCTGACATGCAGCTTTGTCCTTAACGTTGTTCTAAATTATGATGTCATTATCCAGCCATGAATCTAAACTGATGATATTAAACGGCTGCTGAGGGGTCATAGGTTGATACTTATATCTGGCTTTTACTTCTTATGTTTTTAAACTTTGATGCAAGCATATAAGACTCTAATTAAAGAGTCCAATATCCATTCCCAATAGTGCGATCCTTAATCCATTTGAAAGTTTTTTCTGGCTCCTCCATGACCTAAAGTATTATGGATTTACATTATAACTGGTAGCCATTCAGAAAATCGCAATTAAGTTGGCTATTCAATTCTAATGTTCTTGTAAAGTTATTGAGAACCTTCATATTTTGAGAATGTCGTCAAGCATCTTATAAACTTTTGTGTTTTTGTCCTTCCAAAAGTCTACCTTCATGAGTACGTCATGTAGCTATTCAGCTTTACTATTGTCAAGATATAGTAGGGGCAGTCGAGACAGTCCAACTACATTCATGTGTTTCATTCTATCCCAGTGGACGATATTAGTGTCATATTTCTGAAGCTTGAGAGTCAATCTGGCTAGTCTTCCTGTCGGGTCATTCATACCTTGCAGCCATTTAGGGAGGCGTGATCTGTCACAACTGTAAAGTTCATACCATACAAGAAGGGCTTGAAATGGTTCACCGCCATATGAACAGTCAAGCACTCTTTCTCTGTGACGCTATAATTTCTCTCAGATTTGGAAAGCGTTTTGCTATATTATGACATTGGGTGGTCAATTCCATTATCATCCAGTAGAGATAGGATGGCGCCTAAAGCAAAGTTGAAGTCATTAATTAACAGGATGAATGGCTTTCCATAGTCCAGATGTTGTAATTTTGTCACCTTACAACAAACTCTTCATTGACTCAAATGCAATTAATTGCTTTTCTCCTTATAGAAAAAGGGTCAACTTGGCAAGCAATCAGATAAGAGATTCAGCAAGTTGAGCGAAGTTAGGGCTAAATTGATGGTAATAACCCATCATTCCTAAGAATGCCTGTATGTTTCAAAGGTATCTTGGCTCAGGCATCTTGGAGATTGTTTCAACTTTACAATACTAGGGTAAATCCTTCCCACAATGTGACATGTCCTAGAAATTTCAAGTACTGCTGGAAAAGTTACACTTTGCAGAATTTAGTTTACCATGATTCTCTCTTATCACAGAATCACTAACATGAGGTGGTCTAGGTGATTGATAAATATTATGGAAAACACCTTTATATCAACTAAGTAAACTATCACACAGCTGAGTTTAAGATGTTTCAAATGTGACCCATTGCCCGTTGGGATGAGGGGAAGCCTTGCATAATCTCTGTAGGAGCTAAGAAGGTTGTAATAAACCTTCCATGCATATCAACGCGCATTTTCTTGGTCTTCTGGTAATAGATCCATCAGTCAATAATTCTGGAGAGGTCCATTGTGAAGAAGAAATTTGGGCAGTGAGTTGGGCCAGGGCATTATCAATCCTTAGAATAAGATAACTCTCTTCTTATTGATATTGTTTAGCTTCCAGTTATCCATCACTATTCTGTGACCAAAGAACTTCTTATATATGAGTAACAGTGGAGATGATTATGTACTCTTGGAGAGCACAAGTAAGCTAGCATCCAATTGTTGCTTGAGCTTGGTCTTCATGAATTTCTCCTCTACCTTTGACTTCATATATGGCTTTGATCTGATAGGGTTAAATCTCCTACGTGATACTATGTGGCCAGTTTTCTTGTGACCATAGTCAACATTTGACGTGTAAGCACATCCTGCTAATCTCAAGAAGTTGATGCTCTTTCTCAAGTTCCTCTAGATTTAACTTATCGGATATTTGAACTTGAGTAATAGCACAAATCAAATTGTCAGCAGGTAGGATAAAACTAAGGTGAGTAAAAGTAAAATGTACCTTGTCAATTTCATCAATGGAAATAATTGACCTTTTCTTATTTCTTTATTCTTCTTGACTAGGGTATCATTGTTAGTTAAGTTATCAAGTAATAGCACAATAGCCACTGATAAGCTGGATCAAGTATTTTTGGCAAAACTCTTGGTTCAAACCTACTTACTCAATTGACGCTAGTGATATGTAGCAAGTACTTTGGGGGTATATGTAGGGCTTTAATGGTAAGTCCACTTTTTGCTATTCTGGTTTAATTTTTACCTCCTCAGTGGCATAAAATGGTATGCCTTCTGATTCATCTACTGTGTTGGTTAGCTTTTCAGTGTTTCATCCAAAGATAGAATATCACAAAGTTAAATCAGAACAGGGTACTTAACCAGACAAGAATAATCATTATTGCTGGAATCTTTTACTATCTAAGACAAGGGGAACTTCATAGTTAAGGAGTGATAAAAATCATTTTTATATTGTTAACTCCTTCATATTCGATCATATATTGCTTCCCAATGAGAATATCATATTGACTGTTGTCAAGGGCGACGGCGGGAGCTGAAAATACTAGTTTTCCAACTCAGATTGGCAGAGATGATTATGCATCTATTGTCATAGTGTTATTTGGACCAGAGTTACTGTATCCTTGAGTGTATTTAAGGTCTGGAGAATCATGATCTTCTTGATGGTGATGGATGTCACAACGTTGATGGATGCTCCTGAATCCAAAATGTCCATAACTTAGACCTTTTTTATTACCACTTCCACTTTGGTAATGGTTCCTCCAAACTTTGGTGAAAGATTATACATTTTCTTGAGGCGAAATAAGCATTTTACTTTTGGGCAGTCTCAGGAATCTTTGTCAAAATCTACATTAGACTTTGGACGCTTGATATTGGTATGATCAGAAGGGCAAGTTACTGATCAGTAATGCTGGCTGTATCAATTATCTGAGGGTTACTTATAACTTGAATGAGATAGATGCTTTTAGAATTTGAGCGTTGTCAATATTTTCAGCATTCAAAAAAGTCTGTAATGGAGAGCTCAGTGGTGAGCCTAAAATGTGATATCTTGTATTCTCATTACACCATTTTGTGTCATTATTGAGTTTATTTTCAATGTAAATGATTCGAGCAATTGGAATTGTTTCACTTTCTGATATTTTTAATTGGTCAGCTTAGAGTTTACCTGACCCTAAGATGACCTTCCTATTACCTGCTCAGTAAGGGCAGGGCTCTTCTTGAAACAAATATCCTCAGTATAATTGTTTTCTTGATGTAATTTCATCTTGTATTTTCCTCATTCTTAGGCTTTGCAACTTTCACAGTATAAACTTTAAGTTTGTGGAGGCCATTTGTGAGGGCTCTGGCTTATGGATGTCAACTACATCTATCAAAGCTACTTAATGTACAATACAGTTCTAAAGCTCTATTTAACAGATGTGATATGCATGGCTAGGTCAGGGTTACTATTTAAACCAGCAACAATAGCTGCTAAGACATCATCTAGAGTCAAATCCTTGAGGTTAACAGCGTTTGGGCTTCTATATAAGAGCAGTCAGCAAAATTGGTGTTAAACTTTGATAATTGACTAGAAAATAAACCCTTAAGAAAACATCAATGATGATAGATTATTCACATTGTTTGACCCTTTGATCCTATCCAATTTAAATGCATAATTAGATTCATTTAAAAACCGCCTCAATTGTACTTAAATCGACCAGATATTCATAGCTAACAATTGCTATGATATAATATTATTATGGCCAATTATGGGAGTCACTTGATTGAACCAAATGAATTTACAGCACAAACCTAATTTGCAAATTAATCTAATGCATTTATGATTAATGATTTTAATTTTTATGTATTTTATACATCATAATTGGCAAAATAGTACTTGCACATGGACAGCATGAATAGTGAGTACCTAGTTTTATTGAGAGGCCTGCTGACATCACAATTAGGGTTGTGCCATTATTTGAATTCCATATATTTTTCTCCCATTTATTGTATTTCGTCAGTTGAATAATGAAACATAATTGGGATGGTTGAGAGGCGAATATACACCGCTGAAGTGCTAATATTAAGCCTAAAAAGCTTTCCAATTATAAGAGTAGTAGTGCGCTCAATCAGGCTAAAATGATTGTAATTCAGTTAATTCAATGGCTAAATTAATTTAGGAATTTTTGTAACCATTGTCATAATCCACAACAGATTGAAATGCCATTAATGAAATTATCTAATATATGAGTATTGTGACGGACAGGGTCTCAGAACACTGCCACAAAGCAGTTAGGAAAGAGGGCCCAGATAAGTTCCCACAGGCAGGCTAATCCTGCTGTGGAAATGTCCCAAATCCAACTATGTGGAAAGCACATTACTGTGAAAGTTTGCGCCACAGTCAGGACTAAGCTGGCGCTCAGCAAAAGTGTTTTTAGTACTAGATGGTCCTCAGCAAAAGTGTTTGACCCCCAGAAAGAGCATATAAAGACTATATGGCCTTTTAAAGTCTGATCTGTGGTCCAAGTGTATTCAAATTTAAATTTATTGTGGGGAAGGCTGACCATGGGACGGACACTTCCAAATATGACTCAGACGAGACAAAACTTAGTACCAGGGGAGGCACCCCAGAGAAGCAATGCTATCTCTTGTTGCCAGCGGGAACGCCACTTATGGGAAGGGGGAGGGAACGTGCGTAGGGGACGTAGCCACTATTGAGCACGTGTGGAGGAAGGGGTCTGATTTTATGAACAAGACTGGGAACCAGGAGGAGACCAGCTGTCAGCGATGCGGTGGGAGATATCCAAACATCCACGCTTGAAAGTGATCCACCAAATGAGACCGGAATCTGTGGACAGCTTCAGGGAGGGTGGGGATGGATCCAGCGATGGCATCCAAGACAATCGTGTGGATAGTCCACATGGCGATTGCAACCACCAGAGCATGGAGGGAGGGTGGGAGGGGAGGCCATTGATGAAGCAAACATATCTCTTGACAGACTGAAGGGATGTGTTTGATCCTGGCCTAGCAGACGTTGGACTTCGCGCCATATTACTTTAGAGGTGAGGCACTTCTCCAGGCGGTGAAACAGCGTTCCATACTGGCCACACACGACACAGGATGAGTGTAAAGCGTTAGAGCGCTCAGCTGTACGATACACCCGCCTCAGGCAGCGCCACACATGGGAGCGGACTTGAGGCTGCAACAGAGGATGGTGTGCGTATTTCTAGATAGTCTTTGGGTCTCAGTGGAATAAGGGATGTCCATCATGCCCAGGTAGTCCACCCTGGATAGGACTTGGGGTCGAATGGGGATCACACCATCATGGATGGGTAGCCCCTGTACCTCTTGTGTGAACTGAGGAGAGGGGCGGCCTCTTCGGGTTGTATGTCCACTAATATGAATTCTCCACTCTGCGCTTCGCATGGAGAGTAGGATTCGTTTGTAGTGTATTGGTCCCGTGAGGACCTGTGTCCGATGTGTGTGATGCGAGTATTTCATCAGGGAGTGGGGGTTTGATGGATTGTTGAGGCCCAAGGCTTGGGAGAAGTTGGAGTGGGCCGCGCGGGACCAGTGTTGGGATGGGAGTGTAGGATCAGTGACGGCCGCAATCCAGGTGCCCAGGATCTTGGCGGCATGGGCTTTGAAGTCAAGTAGGCCCATGCCACCATGATGATGAGGGCCAAACATGACCTCTAGCCGTACTGGTGGAGGGCGGCCTGACCAAAGCCAACCTTCTAGCAAAGCATACAGGGATTTGAAGAAGCTTGGGGAGAAGGGGATGGCGTGGGCTCCAAACCAGACTTTGGATAAAATCATAGAGTTGGCAAGAACAACCCTGCCAGTGAGGGTAGTAGGGTGGGCTCAGAGAGAGGCGGTTCGCTTCGTCACGTTGTCCAGTATATGGCACTCCATTACTGCTGACGCATATCCACCTGCCTCCAACCACACGCCCAGATGGCGTACCGGTCCTATGGTAGGTCGTGACACAAAGGGGAGCACCAGTGGAGCGGTGTGTTTTGAGTTAGTAAGGCGTGGATGTGGGCGAGCAGATGGGCCGGGTTGGGAACTACTTGCTGGGGCCCAGCAGTTTTGAAACCGACCAAGGAGGATGATTTCGGTTTTGGAGGCGTTCAGTGCCGCGTTGCTTACCCGGGAATATTTTTGGATGAGGGCTTCAAGCGCGCATGCATCTTTGTTATTAGACACACCCACCACGCAATCATCTGCAAATGCCATCATCTTGAGTGGGGTTTGGCCTGACACATGGACCCCAGTGAGTTGGGCATTCACATTTCGCAGTAGTGGGTCAAGGCTGAAGTTGTATAAGAGTGGGCTCAGGGGGTCCCCTTGTCGCAGGCCCCTTTGAGGATGGACTACTTCCGTTAGGAAACCTGGGCCACGCACTGCCATTGTTGCAGATTCCGTGAGCAGCATCACCCAGTTAATGAAGCGGGGAGGTAGGCAGAATTGTTGGAGGCAGGCCCTAAGGTATTCCCAGTTTACTCTATAATAGGCCTTTTGTTGGTCCAAGAATACAAGTGCCCCAGAGGCTGTGGACTGACACACATTAGCCACAGAGTGCACGTTATCCCAAATCGACCTTCTGGGGATGAAACCAAATTGTTCTGGGGAGATGGTGGCAGATGCTACAGTCCCTAAACGGTTAGCCATGATTTTGGTTAAAATTTTGGTGTCTGTGTTTGTTAGAGAAATGGGGCGCCAGTTGGCTAAGTCGAGCTTATCCCCTTTCTTGAAGAGTGTGACCGTAAAGGCCTCATGTCCTCCTGGTAGGAGGCGCGTTTCTAACAGGCTTTGGTTGAGTGAGGCTAGCAGCAATGGGGATATATATTTAAAATATTTTTTGTAGAACTCATATGGAATGCAATCTGGGTCTGGGCATTTTCAATTTGGCGCACCGCGAATGGTAGTCCATAATTCATTCAGAGTAATTAAATTCATTATTTACGGGTATCAGAAAATGGTGCAGATATGAGCTCGGGTGAGAAATTCCGCCATTTCAGCTGGCTGAATTGGTTCAGCTCAGTATAACTCAGAGTAATATCTTTGCGTTTTGATTGCCACTTTGGCCAGTGTGTCCACAACAGAATTATCCGATCTTCGCACCTGTGTGCAGGCCACACTCTGGCATGGTGCAAAATTTTTTTGAAGAAGTATGCGGTGCACTTGTCACCTTTAGTGACGCGTGTGGCCCTGTATTGGACACAAACCTGATGTTTGTGTTGCCTTTCAAGTGCGTTGAGGTGAGCGGCTGCCTCTGCCCACTTCTGGCCCCATACAGGGCTATATCCTGAGGCTGGAATGTTGAACTCCAAGTGGGCCAATTCCGCCAGTGCACGCGATATAACCGCCAATGTGGCTCATGAGCGTATGGATGAGAGATGGCGATAGTGGTGGATGGTGTCTTTTTTTAAAGTTGCCCATGTGGAAATGGGGTCCACATAAAACGGTGCAACAAATGATTTTGCCAAAGTTGCCTCTTCCACCCATGTTAAAATCCTGGCGACGCGAGCTCTGGGGGGCGGATTTTACACCAATGTGGGGCCTTTGCAACTGTGACGGGTAAGTGGTATGTTATTGAGACCAGTCAGTGGTCGGAGAATTCTATTTTCGTTGTTTTGAAATGGGAGATGTGGGGTTGGAATTTCGCCAGCGCTAGAATAAGGTCAATGCGGGTCATGGACCTTAATTGGCCGTTGTGGATGTGGGGACGCATCACGTTTTTGAGCAGTGGGGCATGTCGCGGCAGTGCATCCATTAACCCAAGGGTGGCTTTTAGAACGCGTAGTTCTACGTGACCCTGTGGGGCGTGGGGTGAGGGCGGCCACTGGTCCGTTGGTGAGGTTAGCCAACAGTTCATGTTGCCAATTAGGAAAGAATTGGGGGGTAGCAGGAGGGATTTTACCTATGAAAAAATTCCTGACGCTCATGTGCACCGTTTGGGGCATAAATGTTGATGATTGTGTGTGCAACATCAGCCCATGAGAAGGTGACAATGAGCACTCGGCAATTTAGGAATGTTTCTGAAGATGTAAATTTGAAAAAATTGTTTTTCTGAATTAGCACCCCACAGTGCTTTGACCAAAAGGATAGGGATGTTAGGAGCATTGTTTATAAGCTTCCTCGGAACCTCATGGACAGTGGGACTCCTGGATGGCCAGGATATCCATGGGTAAATTGTTTTGTAAAAAACTCAGTTTCCTAGCCTGGGACGGGGAGGCCTTGAGTCCGGCGATATTCAGCATCCCTATAGTGAAGGTTCCCCCATCGCACCTTAGGTGCAAGGGGGTGGGCCCCGGGCCCACCAGTCTCTTCCAGGTCCCCACGGGCTTTCACAGCAGCGCGGGTATTAGCAGCAACGCTATCAGGGTTTTTGTTAATTTTTGCAGAAAGAGTTGTATTGGCTTTGGCCTTCGCTTTTTGTTTTCCTGACGTCGGACAAATTTTTTGCGGTGCAGATAAGTTCAGTGCACCGTTGAGTGGGGCAAAAAAAAATTTTCAGTTGGGATAGGTCCCAAGTCGGTTTCAACTGGGACTTGGTGCAGTGATTGAGTGAGATCAAATCTCCCATCGGATCCTCAGATTGAGTGGCCTGTTCAGCATGGGCCTCCCAATCTGATTGGGTGATGGATTCCTGAGTTGCTTCCACCGCAAAGGTCTCCATGTCCTCCAGGTGTTGTGAGTGTGGGATGGTGGTGGTGGCCTTGGCCGCTTCCTTGGCCGCGGTCCTATGGGCCGCTTGGCCTTCTTCTGCTCCTGTGGGGAGATGGGTTTTACCAATAGGTAGCAGCCTTGTGCTCCCCACGGGAAGGCCTCCTTGGTGCTTGCAGTTGGTTTGTAGTGCGCCTCTCCGCTGGCCATGGCTGCTGAGGGGTGCTCTTGGAATGTGACGCCCTCTTTGATGGGGCATGTGTGCGCCTTATGGCCGAACGCATCACAGTGGGTGCAAATGGGGGGCGCGCTGTCCACGGTTACCCGGAATGGGTGGGTGGTTTGCCCTGCGATGTCAATAAAGATGGAGTGCTGGATCTGGGTTAGGTCCTTCGCGATCTCCTCGGTTGGGGTCAGAACTGCGATGGCTTTGGCGGTGCACAGGTGTGGCATCAGCATGAAATGTTGCATTTCGAAAGATTGTATATTGTCATATATGGCGAGACCATCTTCCAGGTGTTGCTCCAAAATGTCACGTTTTACCATAGTAGGCAAAAAGTCAAACGTGAGGAAAATTTGGTTTGATTTTGTCCATCTGGTGCATTTGGTTTTGACGACCCATTGCCCTTCGGGGAGGTCGACCACTATGTGCACTGCTGCAGCCTCATCTGTTGCTATTTTGCTTTCAAAACCTAGGTCCAGCCAACCGCGCGACATGGAGTGAGGTGCAAAGTACACCGCGGTTGGGAAAATTTTGTGTACATCTTCACAAAATTTTTCCCATAGGGCCGTTTTTTGGATGTCCAGATACACACGGACTCCAAATTCCACCGATGAAAGTGGCTGGGAATGTGGCGTGTTGATGTACTGGTTGCATCGTCCTTGCCACACGAGTATCTCTGGGGAAATTGTGACCGCCAGTTTTTTTAGATTTTTTTCTATTCCGCCAGTTTCTCTGGGTTTTTTTTAAATGTTAGAGGCCGCAGGCCTTCCGCCTGCTCCTCTTGCTTTGCTTGCCCAACTGCTCTCAGACATGGGCGCAGACTAATCCCCTCTATAAGATTATCAAACTAGATTTAGTCTTGAATTGAATGGGTTGCAAAAGTGTTTGCAACGAGAATGAAAAGTTTCTGTGGTCCAAGTGTAGTTCCCCTTATTTTCTTAATAAAAAGATTTCCAATTTCAAAAATTTATTATTTATTTATTAAGTTTATTTGGTGATTATAGAAGACAAATATGCTTTACAAAGTTTCGCCAGCTCAGATTTATACTGAGCTTTGGGAGAAGAGTGGGTCTTGTTCTCTGCGGAGTCCACGGGCATCTTCTTGATGACAGGCATAACTTGAGGATCTAGACCATTAATTCCCTTGTGGAGGCCCACTCCAGAACTAGGTCCAGGTACCCTCAGGGTTGCAGTTACTTTTTTGCATCTATTTTTTGGCTTCAATTTGTTCTCAAAGCCCAGGCCATTCTCTTCGTCCATATTCCTCAATATTGCCAATAGGGGTTTAGTGGCATCCAATTGGTCAGAGCGCCATTCTCAAGGGTTATCCTCATTGCCCTTTATGGTAATATTTTGTTTGGCGGCATATGGTTGGCTAGAGCGCCACTTGCAAGGATTATCATCCTTGTTGATGCGTTTGAGGACATTGGATTTGGACACACCTGATTGGCCAGAAATTCAAGTCTGGTCCACTCACTCATCACCACATTTAGTAATATTTGATTTGGTGCCATATGGTTGGAAGAGCGCCATCTTTGAGGCTTTCCATTCTCATCAGCCTCGCGATTTTTAGTTTGCTTCAATTTTGAGGCATCTGATTCATCATATTGCCATTTACAATAATTGTAGCTGTCAAGCCCTTCCCTTGGCCTTGATCATCGCCCTAGGGAACACTAGGGCAATGTGATGGTCAGGCAACGCCTTGACAGTTACAAGTATGATCAGGAGATGCCCTAGAGGTATAAAATACTGGCGCCTGGCCCTAAAATAAAACACAATCTTTCCATTTTCATCATATCTTTGTCTTATATTGACTTACATTAATTTAATATCCATATTAAGAGTGTAGACAAAAATTCAGGGAGCTTGCCATTATTACCTGAGTCTGTAGAGTTCCTAAATAGAGAGGGAAAAAATAAGAAGAGACCAAAAAGTAAATTAAATTTGTTTAGCTTTGTGAGCTTCCAAAAGGGTAGATAATACCTTAAGACACATAGCATAATTAAGGATATGTTGGCAAAACTCTTCTTGACTATCAAAACAGGATTACATCTAACAAGTAAGCTAATCCTCACAATCTTACAAGTGGTGCTCACTAAAAACCATGCTACACTTTTATTATGAATAATTTATCTGAGTACCAGGTAGAAACTGCAAGAAGATACAATGAAAAACAATATGGAAACCAGCGACTGAGAAATCACTGAGTACTTTAACACTGGTTGTCAGGATACTAAGGATATTAATTTTTACTCCTTAGATCTAATCACGCCGGGAGGAGGTCATGTGGACACAACAGACCCTATCAAGTTTACCTCTGATAGTGTGAAGCTGATGATGGAGACCCTATTTCATGGGTATAGTATTGGTACATCGCAGGTAAACCCATCTTTTGGGCTCTTTTAATACATGAAGGATCAGGCCTTCGAGATGGTGAAGTATATGCAGTACTAAAAGATGACCATGGAAACTCTGACCAGACGCCTCAACTGTACACAAGCAATTAGCGAGTTATTTGTTAGCTTTTTACAGCCTTCAATCAAACACCCAAAGGATTCTGGCTCAGCAGAATCTAGAACTTGCAGAGAATAGAGAGTACAAGAGGAGGAGCGACCTTCCCAATAGCGCTTACTGGATAAGCTAAATTCCAGTTTCAACTAAGTTAAAAAGGCTATCATCAAAATATGGAACAGGTCAATGATGCCACAGAAGAGTAAACACTTTGGAACAACTTAATGTCAAAGTTCCAAAGAGTGCTTCTGAGATCTTCTTTTTACATGTATTGACCAGTGAGTAAGTCCATAATATTAAAAATGCTCTTATAAATTGGAACTACTCATAATTTCAGTCATCTTGGACTAAAGATTTGACCATAGATGCCACTTCTGCTCAAAAAAATTACCTAGAATTAAAAACCGTCCATGTTCAGCCAGTGAATATGCCCAAATTGAGTTGGCGATTACAATAAAGTGTTTTAGATCTGGTGCCATGCCAGTAGGGCCGAATTATGAAGAAGATTTTGCGCAAATTCATGAAGAAACTATGAAACTCCTGTCAACAATTTCGTCTGTGAAAGCAAAGAATATTGAACTTATTAGGGAAAACAAGATCTTCAAACCCAGCTATCAGCAATGGATGACCGCGTTGCTAATCTGACCAAAGATGTGAAGCATATACGGTTTTCTCAAATACCTTTAGAAAAGAACGTGAAAGTCTTAAAAAGAAAGTCAATGCCCTAAAGGAGAAAAGTTGCAACTGTTTGACCAGTCCTCGAGGGGGAGCAGTAAAACCTCTTAGTATTCAGGCAGAAAACAACTGGGGAAAATTACATAAGGCCCAAATTCAGGAGCCCAATTGAAAAGTTCAGAAAAAATCCATGAAGCAGATTTATCAGGGGTCGAGATGGATGCTGAAATGGATATTTTAAATGTTCATTTGTTGCCCAAAATTTATTGCTTCCATCCCAACTCTGATGACAAATGTTGTAAACGTGGACCAATTTTATTAGAAAATTCATTAAGACGTTTAAACTCTGGACAAAGCGTAACTCCTCTGGCTGATTTTGGGCGCAATGCCTTTAAGACCTTGATATGTCAAGATTTGACAAAGAAGAAATGTACATTCGTTCTTAAAGTTGTTTGAAAAAGCCATGCGTAGAGGATCTGACCATACAAAGTCTACATCTCTCATTGGTTATCTGGACTCCCATAGCGTTGATTTTATCATGTCCTATCTGGGTGACAAATGGTCCTATTTGTATGCGAAAAATTCCATAATAAAACAGTTTGGAGGGCCTGAAAATATCAGCCCAAAAGACAGACCTAATCAATATTAAATTCCAGAGGAACGAGTCCATCAAAGCCATTGTGGACAGGATTTACCATGAGGCTCAGGTCTTACTTGATCTAATGCTATAAACGAAAATTTATTTAAGTAAAGCCATGCATCATGCTGTCAAGCCATACATGACTTGCAGCATGTCATGATTTTGGCTTTTTTAAAATCATGGGAGCATTATAACTTACATATCATCTGAGACAGTGCGCAAGTAGCTTTAATGCCACTAATCAGCCCAAAGAGCATTTTAAATCTCGATTTTTGGGACCAAAGAATACAAATTTGAACAAGTAGGGAAAAAACAATTAACCCATAAACAAAAAAAGATCAGCAAACAGGGCTGATTACCTGTCATATTTATAGTCAAAAGGGACATTTTGTTAGACAATGCTACAGGTGGGTGGATAGAAAACCTGGGGTCAATGTGGCCTTAAAGGGTTGACATTGAAGAAAAGGCGGTAAAAGAGCAGGAGGAGTAGAGGCGGAATTCTCTACCTCTACTAATGCCCTAACACATATTCCACCCAAACCTGGCAAGCTTTTCTTGGATGATGAAGTGGCTGAGGATAGCCTGCACCAAGTTATGACTGATGATGTACATATGGTCACAACCAGATCCTGAAAAGGCTAAAAATTTAAGAGAAACTTCCAAAGAGGCCCAAAAGAGGTGGCAAAGCCTTATGATAAGCAACTTACAGACCATGACCTTAATCCTTAAACTACTCGCTTCTGTGATCTGCCCTCTTTAAAGGATGTGCAGGTCACAATACCCATGCAGAATCAAGCGGAAAACTTCCCTGAAATCTTTTATTGCCTTCAAATTCACACTTGGAGTTAGTAAACTCTAACTCTATATACCTAATAAGCACTTCTAAACCATATGATGAACATATTTATGCTGATGTTTCTGTCAATAAGGTCCTATGTTCAGTCCATTATTAAAAGTGGCGCTCCTTTAAAATATTGTCAACACTAAGATGTCAAAAAAAGCTGGGAATGGCTCCATATGTTACCCATGATTAAGAATATGTAACTGCGTGAACACATTCCACTAAAGCACTTGGCGAGTATAGCGCCTTACCTATAAGGTATTGATCTATTTTATCCGCTCCATATATAGTTCTGCCAAATCAGAACTATGAGGTCCTTATGATACCTATTTTATGAGAAGATATGGCTTAGTTACTAGTCATAAAGATGAGACCTTAACTATCCTGAACCAGCCATCCCGATTTGCTATACAAAAATGCAAATTATGGACTAAAAAACCTAATTTGTTTAATGATTTGACCTATCAGGATGAGTAATCCCCATCAGATACTTTAGGTTGAAACGTTGTGTCAAGCTTTACCAACGCAAAGCCATGAGTCTAAAGACATAACCCATTGAAAACAGGTAGGTAACTTTAGACTCTGGAATGCAGGCAAAAGTCCTAACTGGGCTGTAAATTCAGATCCCAGAAGGACTCTATGGCGAAGTTTATCAATCATGGTCCCAAACTCAACTTAAACCTAATATAACACCCAGTATAATTATCCCTGGTCATCAAGAAATTAGTAAAATCTGCGCAATTATGCAGAATTAGCCCATTTTTATTAAAAGGCATCTTGTGGTATCCTATCACCATTTATTTCCTGTAACAGAGATTGAATCTTTTTAAGAGTTTGGAACTCTGGATAAGCTAAGCCTTCCTTATGATGAGTTAATTATATTTATAATGTCATACCTATGGCCGATTTAGGTGAACTTAATAATAAAAGAGAAGGACCATGTTTGAACATTATTCGAAAAATACTATAAAAATATTTGCAAGGATGATTATAAATCAGGATGCGCAAGAGGAGTAACTCATACAACAGATACTGGGGATCATTTATCTATCCAATTAAGGCTAATAAGACGTTTGAAAAATGCTGAAAAGGTTTTATAAAAAGAGATTAAGGAACTTCTTGACCGCCATATGATAATACCATCCAAGGATCCATGAGCTGCACCAATTCTAATTGTAAAAAAAAGATGGAAGCAATAGAGTTGTTATTGACTACTGGAAGCTCAACGTTATTACAAAAAAGGATCCTATCTTCTTCCACATATTGATGATGCCTTAGATAGGTTTGGTGGTACCAAGTTCTTCTCAGCAATGGATTTATTAAGAAGTATTGTCAGATTGACATACCCAAAACTGAGCATATAATAGTGCGCTATATTTACCCAGGAGGGGTTATTTCAACTGACATGGATGCCCCTGTAACGGTCAAGGCGTTGCCTGACCATCACATTGCCCTAGTCTTCCCTAGGGCGATAGCTGAGGCTAAGGGAGAGGGGCTCAACAGCACCAATTTTCATAAATGGCAATCTGATGAATCAGATGCCTCAAAATCGGAGCTAAGTAAAAACTGTAATGCTAACGGGGAAGGGAAGCCTCAGAAATGGCGCTCTGGCCAACCAGATGCCACCATATAATATTACCAAATGCAGTGACAAGGGATCAGACCCTCAGACACAAATTTCTGGCCAGCCCGTTATGGCTGAGTTTGATGCCCAGAAGTGTATTGACAAGGATGAAAATCCTTGCAAATGGCGCTCTGGCCAACCAGATGCTGCCAAATTGAATATTACTAAATGTGGCAATGAGGGAGCAGACTGGACTCAAATTTCCAGCCAATCAGGTGTGGCCAAAACTGACATCCATAAGGGTATTGACAAGGATGAATACCCTTGCAAATGGCATTCTGACCAACCAGATCTCGTTAAATGAAATATTGCCAAAAGGGGCAACGAGGATAACCCTCATTAATGGCGCTCCAGCCAATCAGATGCTGCCAAACCCCAGAAGGCAATATTGAGGAATACGGGTGAAGAGAATGGCCTGGGCTTTGAGAACAAATTGAAGCCAAAAAATAAATGTGGAAAAGTTTCTGCAACCCCAAGGGTACCTAGTCTGAACTTAAGAATGGGCCTCGACAACAGAATTGAGGGTCTAGATCCTTGAGTTATGCCTGCTGTCAAGAAGATGCCCGTGGACTCCGCGGGGAACAGGACCCACTTTTTCCCCTAAGCTCAGTATAAATCTGAGCTGGCGAAACTGTACAAAGCAGTTTCATCTTCTAGAATCTTAATAAAAACTTAATAAATATGCAAATAAATTTCAAATTTGGAAATCAGTTTATTAAAAATGAGTAAACCATAAATGGACAGCAGCTCAGACTTTGATAAGGCTATCCAGTCTTTGTATGCCCTCACTGGGGGTCAGACACTCCTGCTGAGCGCCAGCATAGTCTTGACTGTAGCCCAAACTTTCTTAGCATAGTGGTTTCCACACAGTCAGATTAGGGACATTTTCACAGCAAGACTATCCTGCCTGTGGGCACTCACCTGGGCACTCTTGCCTAACTGCTTTGTGGCAGTTTTCAGAGACCCCATCCATCACATTAGACGAAACTCATTTAATTTGATGTCTTTATTCCTGGATATGGTGGATAAGCCATCAGAACGCGCCCTGCCTGCATGGTACGAACACCCAACCACATTTCTGATGGTCATCTTCTCTCTCCTAATTCTCCTAAGAGAAGTCGCCCATTTCCTTCCCTCGAAGGGGCATGCCAATGTCTACTCTTCAATTTGAGCAGTCCACATCCGAGTTTTGACAGGCCCTCACCTCAGGGGAGCTGAGCACCTTGCACGCCACCTTCTCTCGTGTGAAACTTCAAGCCCGTCTGACCATGGCGTCAGGAGGAATGGCCCCAGTGTCACTTCAGATTGCCAAAATAGTGACCGCCCTGCCCTGAAACCTAGCTGATTGGTTCACTGAGCTACTGGAAGCCCAGACGGTGCTCCCTCCCACCTTGGATGAATGTCTTCAGCTGGTTGAGAGAGCAGCTACACTGAATGACTCCCAAGATGCTGCGTGGTCCACCCTTCTGAACCTCACTCAAGGGAAGATGTCAGTCATGGAGTACGCCCGTGTGTACCGCCCTTTGGCCAAGGCGGCCAAGGTCACCTCTACCCAATTAGCACGAATGTTTTGCCAGAACCTCCACCCTGACATCCTCACTGCCTTGGCTGCCACTCGCCTGGCAGCTACCCTCGATGAGGAAATTTGGGTCACAACCCAGGTGGAGGGCCAACTAGCGTTGGCTCAAGCGAAGTCCCATCCCAAGGTACAACATGGGAAGTTCCGCGGCCGCCGAGCTGATTCTGAGCCAGTCTCCAACCCCTCGCAGGAGTCCTCACAGGGGTTGCTCTCAGGCTTTGCCAATGGGGTAAACACTTCGTAGAACCCCAGAGAGGGAAACCCTAGTCCCTCCTACAACTTCCGCCCTACTCCTGCGCGCGTTGCTACCATCAATAAAGGAAATACCTCATCTTATCTCTATTTCCCCTATTCGTTACAGCTCTGGGGAAGAAAGGGAAAAAAGGAGGATCAACTTTGGGCGCTGGTGAACACCGGAGCAGAAGACAAATATCTAGACTATGGGTTGGCAAAAGAAAGAGGCTGGAAATGGAATGGAAGGGAGCCATGACGCTGGCAGACACCTCAAAAACGGTTGGCAGTTGGAAGGTCAAGACCCAGGTGCTGCGCGGCAGGGGCTCACACCTTTCAAGAGTCATTCAGTGCCATTAAAAATCTGCCACGTCCCATAATCCTGGGCATTCAGTGGTGGCACAAGTTCTCCCCTCAGTTCAAACTGCAGGAGCATCTGGTCCTGCTACACCCCAAGAACCAACCCCTTGGCATTAGACTTCTTCACCACTGGCGGAGGGAAGCCTGGGGTGAACGCAGTAGTAGGGCTGGAGACAGAGGCGGACATACCCAACGAATTTCGTGCATATGCCCACCTGTTTAAGAAGAACCAAGCTCCCTCTACCACCCCAAACGGTCCTTTTCCTTTCACCTTCAAATTCAAAAAGGACGCGAAGTTCCCCAATGGCTGTCCTATCTACCCTTTGAACCTTAAGGCGAAGGCTGCCCTGGAGGTCTATGTCAAAGAAATGCTAGAGCGCGATATGATTGTTCCCTCCAAATCGCCAGTGGTGTCACCATAACTCCTAGTCCCAAAAGCAAGTAGCAAGATTTGCCCATGTGTAGATTATCAGCAGTGAATGCAATAACTGAGTTCAACCCCTACCCCATCCCTTTGATGGAGACCATCTCCCAGATGATCTCAGGTAGCCAGGTTTTCACCAAGCTGGACCTGGTTGATGCATTCAACCAAGTTCTGGTAATCGCCAAACAACAACAATATACAGCTTTCAAGTGCCACTTAGGAGTCTTTGAGTACAAGGTGATACCTTTTGGCCTCAAGAACGCCCCAGCAGTATTCTAGCGCACCATAGACAACGCCCTAGGAAGCCTGGTTGGGAAATGTTGTGTGGCGTATATGGATGAAATTCTTGTGTTCTCCAGGACCAAAGAGGACCACAAAGGAGATGTGCTGAGCGTGCTGGAGGCCCTCAACAAGGCGGACCTCCGCTTGAAGCCATCTAAATGCGAGTTCTACAAGGACTCTGTCTCCTTCTTAGGGAACGTAGTCTTCCAAAGGGGAACAGCCTAATGCCCGGACAAGCTAAAAGCAGTGAGGGAGTGGCTGGCCCCTAAGGATAGAACGGGTGTTAGGAGCTTCCTGGGCGTGGTGAACTTTCTGAGAAGATTTGCAGAAGACCTCTCCAAGATGGCGGCACCCTTAACCCGCCTGAAAAAGCAGGTGCCGTTCCATTGGGGAGAAGAGGAGGGGAAAGCCTTCCAAACCATCAAGGAGAGCCTCATGAAGGCACCAGTACTAGCTCACCCTGACGCCAACCGCCCTTACATAGTGGAGACTGACGCCTCCAACTTCACGATTGGGGCAGTTCTGCTGCAAGAGGGAGAAGATGGGGTAGACCATCCTGTAAGCTAGTTTAGCAGGAAAATTCTCGCTGAGACGAACTACCCTGTGTATGACAAGGAGCTCTTAGCAATTATATCAGCCTTGGAGGAATGGCAGCACCACTTACTCCACGCCAGACACCCCTTTACTATCAGAACGGACAACCGCGCCCTCAAATTTTACAAGAGTCCAAAGCGCATGAACCAGCGCCAGGCCAGATGGCACCTAGAGCTGGCGTCTTATGACTTTAGGATTGTGTACAAGCCGGGGGAAAGCAACCTCATCCCAGATCTCCTAAGCAGGGACCCAGGAAAGTCTTTCCCAAGGAAGGAGCTGGATGCATACAACACCGCTACTATGTTACCCTCAAATGTGTTCGCTGTCATCCAGAATGCCACTTAGGAACTGAAGGAAAAGCTCCAGGTCGCCCAGCGAAGCTCAAAGTATGGGGCCACACTGTGGAAGGACCTGGAGGAGGGTGCAGAGAATGAGCAACATAAGAATTTCTGTAAAAGGAAAGGCCTCATTCTCCACAAAGGGTGCCCATGGCTGCCCACCCGTGAGCTCCAGGAGGAGGCGATAAGTGCTTTCCACGACCACCCCTTGGCGGGACACCCTGGGAATGAGGAAACTATAGAGCTCCTGGCCTGGAGTTACTCCTGGCTGGGGATGCCCAGTGCCATGAGGGAGTACATCCAAAAATGTGCAACATGTGCCCGTTCCAAGAACGTTAGGCAGAAGCCTTTAGGAAAAATCAAGCCCTCCAGACTGAAATGCCATGGTCCTCACTGAGTGTGGACTTCATAACGGGGTTTCCAAAATTTAAAGGGGCACGACACTGTGATGGTGGTAGTAGACAGAATGACCAAGTATGCGGAATTCTTTCCGTGTAACTCCAATATCACAGCAAAGGGCATGGCGGATATCTTTGTTAATGAGGTGTTCGCCCGCCATGGTCTACTGGAGGAGATAGTATCAGATAGGGGCCCACAATTCATCGCCTAATTCTGGCAACACCTACTCAAAAATCTTCAGATCAAACCATGCTGATCCTCAGCTTACCACCCGCAGTTGGATGGCCAGACAGAACGATTAAACCAAGTCCTCGAGCAGTACCTGCGATGCTACATGACTAAACAACAGGAACGCTGGATGGACTGTCTAAGACTAAACAATTCGCTTATAATAACTTAACCCATTCGTCAACAGGAATGTCGCCATTTATGGCAAACTATGGGTACCACCCAAAGATGGTGGAAACCCACCCCAGAGGTCTAAACCCAGCGGCTAACGACTTGGCAACAGAAATGAAGGAAAACCTGAAAACCCTGCATGCAAATATAGTCAAAGCAATAGAAATGCAGAAGAGGAAGGCTGTCACTCTTTAATCCGAGGCCCCAGTGCTAAAGGAAGGAGACCTAGTGATGATCAATGTAAAAAAACTACTCAGTTCTGGCAAGCTGTAGGAAATTTGGACCAGTCGCTCTGGGCCCATTCAAGGTCCTCCACCAGGTAAACGAAGTGGCATACAAGCTGGAGCTCCCCGGGGATTGTGGGCACATCCAGTATTGCATATCTCACAACTGAGGAAGTTTGAAGGCCCTCTCCCAGATAAACTAGAGTTAGTCCAGTCAGGAAACCTGGGAGAGGCTTAGTACGAGGTGGAAAATCTTGAGTCAAAAATCTCGCGGAAGAAATACTGGTATCTAGTCAAATGGGTAGGCTACCCAGTGGAGGAGTCCACCTGGCAGATGGCCGATGACCGCAGCAACTGCCCGCAGAAGGTGGAGGAGTTCTGAAACTGGAGGGGCTCTCATCTGGGATGGGTGATGTAACGGTCAAGGAGTTGCCTGACCATCACATTGCCCTAGTCTTCCCTAGGGAGATAGTCAAGGCCAAGGGAGAGGGGCTTAACAGCACCAATTTTCATAAATGGCAATCTGATGAATCAGATGTCTTGAAATTAGATCTAAATAAAAAATGTAAGGCTGACAAGGAAGGGAAGCCTCATAAATGGCGCTCTGACCAACCAGATGCTGCCAAATATAATATTACCAAATGTGGTGATGAGGGATTGGACCCTCAGATATGAATTTCCAGCCAGCCCATTACAGCTGAGTTCAACGCCCAAAAGTATATAGACAAGGATGAAAATCCTTACAAATGGTGCTCTAGCCACCCAGATGCTGCCAAATCAAATATTACTAAATGTGGTGATGAGGGAGCGGACCAGAAACAAATTTACAGCCAATCAGGTGTGGCCAAACCTGACATTCATAAGGGTATTGACAAGGATGAAAATCCTTGCAAATGGCGCTCTGGCCAACCAGATCTTGCCAAACGAAATATTACCAAAAGGGGCAATGAGGATTGTCAGACAATCTCCTTCTCGACTTAAGAAAAAGAATGTTGGAGGGACCATCTAGTACTAAAAAAAGAATGTTGGAGGTATGAGTGCCCCCAAATCTGCTACCATGATTGGCCCATCACCTGCCCGATCTTCAAATAATATTGTGGTTATCAATGATATGAGTACCCACGGCGAAAAGACCTTGGCAGATTCTTGGTGGAATCCTATCTATTGGAAAAATATGGTTTATAACAAAAAATGGCTTAAAAAGGTAATAACTAATAATAGGATTACTCTGACTTCACGGCCAAATTCAGGGTGTTCATTACCACATGGTTTAATCACCTCCAAGGTGAGAAGATATTACTTGACAATAATAGGGTGCAAATTAACCAATCATTACCACATGAGTTTGACCACCGCCGAGGTGAGAAGACTTTACTTGTTAATGATAGGATGCAAATTAACCAATCATTACCACATGAGTCTGACCACCATCGAGGTGAGAAGATTTTACTTGCTGGTGATTGGATACAATACATCAAATCATTACCATACGAGTCAGTTTTGCCTCAAAATATATATCTTTGATCTGATAGGCCAAAAGCCTATATTTCCTAATTTAGATGACTCAGCTTTTTATACTTTTGCCTCAATACCCTTGGTCTCAAAAATTGAACTAGCTTAAATAGGAAATACTAGTATTGAGAAAAGGACCTTTTTAGGTTTGCCCTGCTTAAACAATAAAAAACTTTAACAAAGCGCTATTTATTACTTTTATTAAAAAGTAAAATTCTCACTTTAAACAAAATATTTGTGGCATCTGTCAGTTTATCCCACAAGGATAACCCTTGTGAATGGCGCTCTGGCCAATCAGATGCCACCAAACCCCAGAAGGCAATATTGAGGAATATGGGCGAAGAGAATGGCCTGGGCTTCAAGAACAAATTGAAGCCAAAAAATAAATGTGGAAAAGTTTCTGCAACCCCAAGGGTACCCAGTCTGAACTTGAGAATGGGCCTCGACAATGTAATTGAGGATATAGATCCTTGAGTTATGCCCGCTGTCAAAAAGATGCCCGTGGACTCCGCGGTGAACAGGACCCACTCTTCCCCTAAGCTCAGTATAAATCTGAGCTGGCGAAACTGTACAAAGCAGTTTCATCTTCTAGAATCTTAATAGGAACTTAATAGATACGCAGATAAATTTTCAAATTTGGAAATCAGTTTATTAAGGAAAATGAGGAAAACACAAATGGACAGCAGCTCAGACTTTGATAAGGCTATCCAGTCTTTGTATGCCCTCACTGGGTGTCAGACCCTCCTGCTGGGCGCCAGCATAGTCTTGACTGTAGCCCAAACTTTCTTAGCAAAGTGGTTTCCACACAGTCGGATTAGGGACATTTTCTCAGCAGGACTATCCTGCCTGTGGGCACTCACCTGGGCACTCTTGCCTAACTGCTTTGTGGGAGTATTCAGAGACCCCATCCGTCACAGCCCCAAGGACTCTGTAGTGCTCCAGCGACCTTCCATAGAGCAAAGAACACCATATTGGACAATCTTAAATTGTCATGTGTAATGGTATACCTAGACAATTCAATGTTTTCAATCAAACTTTCTATGAAACCTAAAACATCTGGAAGAGTTTTTCAAAAGGTTAGCAGCTGCAAACTTAAAGATCAAGCCCTGAAAGTGTCAATTCTTTAAGGACCAACTAGAGTACCTTGGTTTCATAATTGATAAAGAAGGTCTTCACCCAGAACCAGCCAAATTAAAGAAATATCTAAGATGAGGAGGCTTGAATCCAAGCGGGATATTCAAGTATCTTTGAGTATGATTGGGTACTATTGCCAATTTATTGTCAACTTTGCTCGAATTGGAGAACCCTCTTTTTACCTACTTAAAGATAGATCCCTTTTGAGTGGAATTTGACCTTCCAGGAGGCATTTGACCAGCTTTGTTCAGCCCTATTAGTCACACCAGTATTGCACTATCCTGATTTTGACCAAGAGTTTATTAAGATGGATGCGTCATTAACAGCAGTTGGAGCTGTTCTGTCCCAGGTTGGTGAAGATGGCGAAGAGAATCCAGTAACCTATTCTAGCTGGACCATTAATGCCCATGAGAGAATTTATATGGTGACAGAAAGGGAATGTTTGGCAGTTCTATATGCCTATAAACAGTCTCAAGAAATATCTTTATGGAACGCATTTTACTGTGGTTACTAATCATGCATCCTTATACTAGCTTAATAACTTGAAGGAGCCAGAAGGATGTTTTGCTCTGTAAGCATTTAAGTTGCAGGATTATGACTATACTATCAAGCAATAAGCTGGTTCTAAACATCAGAATTATGATTGCTTGTCTCATATGCCCATTGTAGATACTCTCTGTCAGCCTGAAGATGCTTTATTCCAGAAGATGGTTAGTGGAGATTTTGTTGATGAGCCCAAAGAAGTGCAAAAAATTCTTAAATTAAGGAATGACACCCACGTTGAAAAAGGAGTCTTTTTTAAGGGGATTGATGGGAAGAAATATATATATCCCCTTCCCTCAGCCTGTGAAGTTATAACTATGCCTGCCTTAAAGCCACCAGCAACAGTAGCTTCAATAAAACAAAGGAGCAACTCAAGCAAAGACGTTATTGGGAATTGATGCATTTTGATATTCATGAAACCTTGAGTTGTTGCCAAGATTGCCAATGGGAAAACCATTCCAGAAGCTACTTTGTATCAGCTTGTTCAGCCAAAATTCACTTAGCACACCATATCTATAGATGTGGTTGAACCCTCCCAATTAGCAATGTAAAAGCCAAATATACTATTGTGGCAATGCAATCATTTAATAAAATAAGTTAAAGCTAAGGCTATTTGGGACTTAGCCTCAACAACAGCTAAATTATCTTAGAGCAATATACTATCAGCACGGATATCCTCAATTTATATTAATGGTTAATGTTAGAAATTACACCACAGTTATTCTCCAGGAACTCAATGAGCTAATGGGAGTGTGTGGTGTTATATCAATTCCATACCACACAGAAACAAATATTGCAATGGAACGAGTTAATTGGAACACTTGTCAATATCCTAATAAAGCTGACTTTCTAAATGCCCTCCAAATGGAGTACATTTTTCTGTTAGGCCATTTTTGCTTATAACAACTCTTATTTTTTGGCCACAAGGATTCTCCTTTTCTGCTTCTCTAGACAACATCTAGCTTTAATGCCGTTGTTATATTCTTTGCTATAAGATCCCCAAGAGTCAAGCTTTTATTAGTACTTTGAGCAGTTTGCAGAAACCTTAATAAAAATTCAAGCCCAGACTTTTGATAATAGATTCAAACTTCATAAAGGCTGACATGCAAAAGATCAGAAAAATCAGTATGAACTTCCTGAATTTACTTTGGGTGATGAGTTTTTTTATATTACCCACAGTTTGGGTCAGACTCACAAGTTAAATTGCATTTGGGTTGGCCTATTTGACATAACTGAGAAAACGTTGAATTTCACTTACACTTTTAAGTAGAAAAAGTTGGGCATGTCTATAATTGAGTCCATGCAAAATTTCCTAAGAGGATCAAAAAAGTGGGCCAATTAGACAAAAACCATTTTTAGGAAGACATTATCTATAGAATATAATTAAAAAGGAAAAAATAATAGATAAAAATAATAGTCAAAAATATATAAAAATATAAAAAAAACTTATAAAAATAATAGTGAATTAATAATATGAAAAATTAATTAATAATAAGCTTTTTATTATAAATATTGTTATTGCTTACCACAAAATTTCTTTCTCGTTGCAAACACTTTTGCAACCTATTCAATTCAAGACTAAATCTAGTTTGATAATATCACAGAGGAGATTAGTCTGCGCCCATGTCTGGGAGTAGTTGGGCAAGCAAGGCAAGAGGAGCAGGCGGAAGGACTGCAGCCTCTAACGTTTGGAAACGCCCCAGAGAATCTGGTGGAATAGACAAAAATCTTAAAAAACCGGCAGTCACAATTTCCCCAGAGATACTCATGTGGCAAGCACGACGCAACCAGTACATCAACACGCCACACTCCCAGCCACTTTCATTGGTGGAATTTGGAGTCCGTGTGTATCTGGACATCCAAAAAACGGCCTTATGGGAAAAATTTTGTGAAGATGTACACAAAATTTTCCTGACTGTGGTGTACGTTGCACCTCACTCCACATCACGCAGTTGGCTGGACCTAGGTTTCGAAAGCAAAATAGCAGCAGATGAGGCTGCAGCGGTGCACATAGTATTCACCCTCCCTGAAGGGCAACAGGTCATCGAAACCAAATGCACCAGATAAACAAAATCAAACCAAATTTTCCTCACGTTTGAGATTTTGCCTACTACGGTAAAGCGTGACATTTTGGAGCAACACCTGAAAGATGGTCTCGCCATATACAGCAAAATACAATCTTTTGAAATGCAACGTTTCACGCTGATGCCACACCTGTGCACTGGCAAAGCCATCGCAGTTCTGACCCCAACTGAGGAGATCATGAAGGACCTAAGCCAGATCCTGCACTCCACTTTTATTGATATTGCAGGGCATACCACCCACCCATTTCAGGTAACCGTGGACAGCGCGCCCCCCATTTGCACCCACTGTGATGCGTTCAGCCATAAGGCGCATGCATGTCCCATCAAGGAAGCTGTCACATTCCAAGAGCACCCCTTGGCGGCCATGGCCAGTGGAGAGGTGCACTACGAACCAACTGCAAGCACCAAGGAGGCTTTCCTGTGGGGAGCACAAGGCTGCTACCTATCAGTAAAGCCCATCTCCCCGCAGGAGCAGAAGAAGGCCAAGCAGGCCCATAGGGCCGCGGCCAAGGAAGTGGCCAAGGCCACTACCACCATCCCACACTCACAATGCCAGGAGGACATGGAGACCTTCGCGGTGGAAGTGACTTGGGAATCCATCACCCAATCAGATTGGGAGGCCCATGCCAAGTGGGCTACTCAATCTGAGGATCTGATGGGAGATTCAATCTCACCCAATCACTGCACCCAAGCTCTGATCAAAGCCGACTTAAGACCTATCCCAACTGAAAAAAAAAATTTTGCCCTGCTTGATGGTGCACTGAACTTATCCACACCGCAAAAAATTCGTCTGACGTCAGGAAAACAAAAAGCAAAGGCCAAAGCCAACGTGACTCTTTCCACAAAAATTAACAAAAACCCCGATAGCGTTGCTGCTAACACCCATGCTGCTGTGAAAGCCTGTGGGGACCTTGAAGAGGCTGGTGGGCTTGGGGGCCCACCCCCTCACACCTAAGGTGTGATGGGGGAAACCTTCACTCTAGGGACATTGAATATCACCAGACTCAAGGCCTCCCCACCTGGGCTAGGAAACTGAGTTTTTTACAACACAATTTACCCATGGATATCCTGGCCATCCAGGAAGCCCACTGTCCACGAGGTTCTGAGGAATCTTGGAAAACAATGCTCCTCCCATCCCTATCCTTTTGGTCGAAGCACTGTGGGGTGCTAATTTGGAAAAATAATTTTTTTTCAAATTCACATCCTCAGAAATATTCCTAAATGGCTGAGTGCTCGTCATCACCTTCTCGTGGGCTGATGTTGCACACGCAATCGTCAACATCTACACCCCAAACAGTGCACATGAGCGTCAGGAATTTTTCTCATCGGTCAAATCCCTCCCACTACCCCCTGATTCTTTCCTAGTTGGTGACATGAACTGTTGGCTAACCTCACCAATGGACCGGTGGCCACCCTCACCCCACACCCCACAGGGTCATGTAGAACTACGCGTTCTAAAAGACACCCTTGGGTTAATGGATGCACTGCCGAGACATGCCCCACTGCTCAAAAACATGATGCATCCCCACGTCCACAACAGCCAATTAAGGTCCATGACCCGCATTGACCTTATTCTAATGCCGGCAAAATTACAACCCCACATCTCCCACTTCAAAACAACAAAAATCGAATTCTCCAACCATGGACTGGTCTCAATAACATACCACTTACCCATCACAGTTGCAAAGGCCCCACATTGGTGCAAAATCTGCCCCCCTGAGCTCGCGTCGCCAGGATTTTCCACGTGGGTGGAAGAGGCAACTTTGGAAAAATCATTTGTTGCACCGTTTTGCATAGACCCCATTTCCACATGGGCAACTTTCAAAGAGGACACCATCTGCCACTATCGCCATCTCTCCTCCAGATGCTCACAAGCCACATCGGCAGTTATCTCGCGCGCTCTGGTGGAATTGGCCCACTTGGAGTCCAACATTCCAGCCACAGATAAAGCCCTGCATGATGCCAGAAGTGGGCGGAGGCAGCCGCCCACCTCAACGCACTCGAAAGGCAACACAAACATCAAGTTTGTGTCCAATACAGGGCCACACGCGTCACTAAAGGTGACAAGTGCACCGCATACTTCTTTAAAAAAAATTTTGCACCACGCCAGAGTGTGGCCTGCACACAGGTGCAAAGATCGGATAATTCCATTGTGGACACACTGGCTGAAGTGGTAATCAAAATGCAAAAATATTACTCCAAGATATACTGAGCCAAACCAATTCAGCCAGCTGAAATGGCAGAATTTCTCAACCAAGCTCATATCTGCACCATTTTCTGATACCCGTAAATAATGAATTTATATACTCCGAATGAATTATAGACAGCCATTCATGATGCGCCAAACCAAAAATGCCCAGGCCCAGATGGCATTCCATATATGTTCTACAGAAAATATTTCAAATATATATCCCCATTGCTGCTAGCCTCACTTAACCAAAGCCTGTTGGAAACGCGCCTCCTACCAGGAGGACATGAGGCCTTTACTATCACACTCTTCAAGAAAGGGGATAAGCTCGACTTAGCCAACTGGCGCCCCATTTCTCTAACAAACACAGACACCAAAATTTTAACAAAAATCATGGCTAACCATTTAGGGACTGTAGCATCTGCCACCATCTCCCCAGAACAATTTTGGTTTCATCCCCAGAAGGTCGATTTGGGATAACGTGCACTCTGTGGCTAATGTATGAAAGTCCACAGCCTCTGGGGCGCTTGTATTCTTGGACCAACAAAAGGCCTATGATAGAGTAAACTAGAGATACCTTAGGGCCTGCCTCCATCAATTCCGCCTACCCCCCGCTTCATAAACTGGGTGATGCTGCTCACGGAATCTGCGACAATGGCAGTGCGTGGCCCAGGCTTCCTAACGGAAGTAGTCCGCCCTCAAAGGGGCCTGTGACAAGGGGACCCCCTCAGCCCACTCTTATACAACTTCAGCCTTGACCCACTACTGCAAAATTTGAATGCCCAACTCACTGGGGTCCATGTGCCAGGCCAAAACCCAGTCAAGATGATGGCATTTGTAGATGATTGCGTGGTGGGGGTGTCTAATAACAAAGATGCACGCGCGCTTGAAGCCCTCATCCAGGAATATTCCCGGGTAAGCAACGTGGCACTGAACGCCTCCAAAACCGAAATCATCCTCCTTGGTCGGTTTCAGAACTGCTGGGCCCCAGCAATTAGTTCCCATCCTGGCCCATCTGCTCGCCCACGTCCACGCCTTACTAACTCAACACACACCACTCCACTGGTGCTCCCCTTCGTGCCACGCCCTACCATAGGACTGGTGCGCCATCTGGGCGTGTGGATGGAGGCAGGCGGATATGCGTCAGCAGTAATGGAGTGCCATATACTGGACAACGTGACGAAGCGAATTGCCTCTCTCAGAGCCCACCCTACTACCCTCACTGGCATGGTTTTTCTTGCCAACTCTATGCTCCTATCCAAAGTCTGGTTTGGAGCCCATGCCATCCCCTTCTCCCCAAGCTTCTTCAAATCCCTGTATGCTTTGCTGCAAGGATGGCTTTGGTCAGGCCGCCCTCCACCAGTACAGCTAGAGGTCATGTTTGGCCCACATCATCAAGGTGGCATGGGCCTGCTTGACTTCAAAGCCCATGCTGCCAAGATCCTGGGCATCTGGATCGCGGCTGTCACCGCTCCTACACTCCCATCCCAACACTGGTCCCACGCGGCCCACTCCAACTTCTCCCAAGCCTTGGGCCTCAACAATCTATCAAACCCCCACTCCCTGATGAAATACCTCGCATCACACACATCGGCCACAGGTCCTCACGGGACTAAACCAACTATAAACGAATCCTACTCTCCATGCGAAGCGCAGAGTGGAGAATTCGTATTAGTGGACATACAGCCCAAAGAGGCCGCCCCTCTTTTCAGTTCACACAAGAGGTACAGGGGCTACCCATCCATGATGGCGTAATCCCCATTCGACCCCAAGTCATATCCAGGGTGGACTACCTGGACATGATGGACATCCCTTATTCCACTGAGACCCAAAAGACTATCTGGAAATATGCACACCATCCTCTGTTGCAGCCTCAAGTCTGCTCCCATGTGTGGCGCTTCCTGAGGCGGGTGTACCGTACAGCTGAGCGCTCTAACGCTTTACACTCATCCTGTGTCGTGTGTGGCCAGTATGGAACGCTGTTCCACCGCCTGGAGAAGTGCCCTACCTCTAAAGTGATATGGCGTGAAGTTCATCGTCTGCTGGGCCAGGATCAAACGCATCCCTTCAGTCTGTCAAGAGATATGTTTGCTTCATCAATGGCCTCCCCCTTCCACCCTCCCTCCGTGCTCTGGTGGTTGCAATCGCCATGTGGACTATCCACACGATTGTCTTGGCTGCCATCGCTGGCTCCATCCTCACCCTCCCAGAAGCTGTCCACAGATTCTGGTCTCATTTGGTGGACCACTTTCAAGCTTGGATGTTTGGATATCTCCCACCGCGTTGCCAACATCTGGTCTCCTCCTGGTTCCCAGTCTAGTTCATCAAACAGACCCCTTCCTCCACATGTGCTCAATAGTGGCTACGGCCCCTTCACACGTTCCCTCCCCCTCCCCATAAGTGGCGTTCCCGCTGGCAACAAGAGATAACATCGCTTCTCTGGGGTGCCTCCCCTGGTACTAAGTTTATCTTTCCTGAGTCATATTCAGAAGTGTCCGTCCCATGGTCAGCCTTCCCCGCAATAAATTTAAAATTTAAAAATGAATTAAAAATACATTTTATATAACAAAAATAATTAAATTGGTAAAAATAAAGATATGAAGGGTTTTTATTCCTCCTTTTGAAAGGAAGTGACTTGGGACCAGATTCATCCTATGTTTGTGCCAATTTGGCCCAGTCTAAACGCAGAATAACAAAATTAAAGCCAAATAGATGCTATAACAGTTAGCACAAAAAATGAGATAATCCAATACAGATTCTAAAAGTAATATAGAAACATATGCATATGGGATGTTTGGTCCAATTATTTAAAATGATGGCTTTGTTCAGGATTAAGAGTAGCGACAAAATTATAATATGTGGAAGAGTTTTAATTACAGAAAAGTGAAAATTAAAAAACTCGGGGTTTATATTACAGTCAAGTGGGGGGAAGTGTTAAATTTTGATAGTTGACTTAAAAATAAACTCTTTGAGAAACCCATATGTTGAATTTTAGGCTTATTCTGATGGCTGGTTCTTCTCTAGTGGTAAGGTAAAGTTTCAGGCGTCTATTGTATGGGGACAATAGATCAAACAGTGACTATACGCTAAGATATAACTCCTTGGTAGTACTCAAATTGTATACCCTGTTGTTTACTTGGATGATGGCACGCCGCCCTAATCTTACTGATCCTAAGTAAATGCCGACTAATACAAAATAAAGTACTAAACGCAAAAAGTTTATAAGTTATATTATAAACAAGTTGTGGTAGTTAAATATTTTTATTAGCATCAACTTAGAGTAATTTATAGAGATTGATGTTCACCACATTTTACCCATGATGTCTCATTTTCAATGGCACTAGCCACGTAAAATGTTTGTAAGAACATCTGCAAATTCTTTGACTCAGGGCATCATGCTCCACCTCAGGGTCAGTGTAAACATTGTCATCTTTCTCAAGATGGTATTTTGGATGCATCTTCTAATAGCTGAACTGATTCACCTTCACATGTAATCAGCAGCACATACCAAGGCGATTTGTATCACTAATTAGTATTTTATTTGATCAAAAACTTAACTGACATTAAAAACTAATTTTGACATAGACCAACAAAGCCCACGTGCCTGAGTCATTTTGTCAAAACTTAATTTAAGTTTAACCTAACTAACAAAGCCCTCGAGCCCACATCATTATAGTCAAATATTATAAAAGTGCAATTGCTAGGCCGCGGATCCTAAGCTTTGCATAAGCTTAGAATATACCTGATCCATAATAGCTGATATCTGATATGATCCATAATAAGTTTTAAGCATGCTAACATTATTATGTCCCTATCAGATATCTGATGATTAGGGCCAGTTAATTACTCAACACTTCCCCTGCCTTGACTAGATATAAACGGTGGGTACCCTTCTTCTCAGGTCACAATGTCTAACTTTTCGCGTTCCTCAAAGTACAAACGTTATCTTGATAGCCTTTCTTCCTTGGACCAACGAGCCTTCCTAAGTCTAAGCAAGTTCATGCGGCGCGCTATGGTCAACTTGGGCGTGTTGCCCATGGTTCCTCAAGCTGGGTCAACCAGCTATGTTTCCACAGTAATAGATAGTTTGGCTTTGCAACCCGCTGCAATAAGACTAATTGATCAACCCTAGCAAGCCCCATGGCTTCAGGTACAGTCAGTCAAACATTCTGATGGGTCAAGCGGGATCCCCTTTCAACATATTATATATCTCTTTGGCCTTCTGAAGCTGTTCAGTCCAAAGAAACGGTGATCCAAAATCTATTTGCTTCAGATGGGGATCTTTTTCCAGTTTTTGTTTTCACTTTTTAGAGTCTTCACTTCAAAAATCTTGCTTCCTCCCTGAGCGTGGGCAGCGTGGCTTTGTTAGTCTTGAGCTCAATTTGATGTTGGAGCTTGTGAACGCCTACTTGTCATTTGAACTTGCAACCAGTCCTGAAGTTGCCGCATACAATAATTTTGAGGCCAACCAGGCCCTTGTTTTTGCTATTTTGGTTGCTAGGATTTGGTGTAACCCTCTTCAGTACATACCAATTTTTACATCGCGTTGGGCCTTAAGACTCAGATTTCAAAGGATCGGCACATACTGGTGTTTACTGAACCCTTTCTAAAAGCTTTACTAAGGGGCTTCCCAAGGAGTATGTCCCCCAGATAGCTCTTTTGGGTGCATGTGTTTGCTTCCCTTTTTTGTCACTTCCTACTGATACTATGCCCAACATGTGCAGGGTATTAGATGAGGTCAATTCCCAAATGTTTCACGCAAAAGAGTTCCTCCCTTCTATTTACTCCTGCCTTGAGAGCCTTCTTGCTGATTGTATCTTCCTTTCAGCAGCATTTATGTAAGTCTTGGGGAACGTCCTTTGGCTCTCAATTGGGTCATCTTCCCATTCCAAAATAAAAAGACACCGAAGAGGATGGTGGTACCTCTCATCACTCAGGGCAATCTCGCTCACATAGTAGATGAGCGATGGGTAACAGCTCGTCCAATTTGGTTCCCACCCCCAATACCCACACTTACCTCAGCAGAACTGTTGCAGGGAATTAGTGAAATCTTTGCTGAGATTACCAAATTGAAATTGGTCAAATATAATTCAGCTGTCAATCTGGCTGATGCCCAAAATTCGAATGGCTGTAAAAGCATGAAGAATGAGATATCAGCCAGATCGCCTGACAGTTCCAATTCAATCACTAAACCAGTAGAACTAATGGGCGCCATTGATGAGGGTTCAAAGCCCTCTGATAGTAATTCAGGTGTTATGCCTGATGTGCTGCTGTTAACTGAACAAATGGTTAAATGACCAAGCGTGAGTGGGTTGGCTGTCCCAAACCTGTTCCCAACCAAATGGACCCATCCCTATATGGGATGGCCTTAGGGATTCCCATCACCCATCGGGCCAAACGCTGTCATGCTAACCATCAGAAACATAGTTGAGCCCTGGTTCAGACGTTTAAGGTTGAACTGACAGAGACTCAGCCCACTGCTAAATTTTACAATGTTGTTTCCCAAAGAATAAACCTGCCCATTCCTGAACAATTTGCCAGTTAGGTCGAACTTGTGGGTCCTGACCCCATCCTACCACTACCCAATTGACCACTATTTAATCAGTTGCATGGCACTGAGAAAATTATTGGGCAATTTTCTTACTTTCCTTTCCAAATAAAAATTTTACCTAAAAAACCAAATTTTTTATTTTTTTTGTTCTAACCTCATCCCAGATGGCATTTCCCTGATGGCCCATCGCCCCACATTCTGGGTGGGCTTTACCAATTCTCTTGGTCACTATGGCTCCCTCCATCGCCAATTGGGCCCAGCGAGTCCAACATTTTTGGCTTTACAACCTCGCTCTTTTGAACTTCCCGCAACAATATATGGGGATCTTATGGCCCTATGTCCATCAATGGAAAGAAAGAATCCATCTCCTTATTGCCCCCGATGAGATGGCCTCTCAAGCCAAGAATCTTGTTGGAACTATCCCAGTAATACCACCTCTAGCAGCTAGAACCACTGAGTTGGGAATGGGTAAAGTGTGGTTTGTCGTTGGGATACTCCTCACCCTGTTGTTGCACCATCACTTCGTGGTATCACATTTTCTGGCCCCATATCAAGTCATACAGTCAGCAATGCCTCTGGCATTCTGGCTTGCTTTTTGGGTGCTCATGCATCCCGACTGGCAGGCCTGTCTAAACTTCTTCTGCCATTTCCATGACAATTTACTTCTGAGTCAAACCTCTCTCACCTATTCCAAAGTCCCTTCCAATGGACTTTCCCTTTAGTTTGAAGGCCTTTCCTAAGATGACAGGGCCAGCGTGACTGGTGCCAAGCATTCTTGGGTTTGGCACATCTCCACCAGGGTTTAGATAGTCAGGACTTGTATGAAATTCGCATCTCTCCAGTTCTGTTGCAGGTTTCTCCAGTTCAATTGCACTCTCCTCCCCCTACTGAAGAAGGGGTACCTAGTTCTAATGCCAGCAAGGCATCAAATCTATGAAATAAACTCTACAACTTGCAATTATTTTTATTATTTTTTATTATAAAAAATTTATATTTATTATAACCAAAATTTTTTATCTTTAAGTTTTTCTTTTTTCTATTTTTTTCTTTTTCTTCTTTTTTTTCTTTTTTGTATTATTATTCTTTATGATATTGATGAAGGAACTTTTACTTGTACTTGATTCACAACCCAGCCACCTTGATCCTTAATGGTATATACATCTTCAGACAATTTCTCCAATATAATAAATGGACCCTTCCAAAGTGAGGCTAGCTTGTGCATGCGGCCTGCGCTATGAGTATCACAATATACTTAAATCTCATTCCTTAAACTTAGTCACCATAGCTTGTTTAGCGTCGTTGTAGCTCTTCTGAATACTTTTTCAACTAATTCAATTTTGATAAGCTTCTGATTGTAACTTGATTAGGGTCTTCGCTAGTTGCTCAACATAGTTATTTGGGTTAATTGCGTTTGTTGAACTGAGTACTGGATATAATAATGGAGGCAGAGCGGGCTGTCTACCATACAAAAGCCAAAATGGAGAGTGGCCTGTGCTGCTGTGGTGTCCAATATTGTATGCAAACATGGTCGCACTAATTGAAGTTGCTTATTGCAAAGGCGCCAAGGCTGCGTTTTTGCGTAAAATGCTGACTAAAGTGCCATTCACTCGCTCTACCATACCATTAGTCTCAGGATGGTATGGTGTTGAAAACACTCCTTTTATGGACATCAACTCATTTAGATGTTGTACCATTTGGGCAGTAAAATTCGTGTCATTGTCCATCAAGATCTTCTGGGGCATCCGTGCTTATAGATAATATTATTCCTAAGAACTTGGCAGTAGTTAGAGCCCCAACGTCTCAAATTGATTTTGCTTCCACCCATTTTGTTAGATGGTCATTAGCAACAATTATTTATTTGTTGCTTAGGCTACTCACAGGCAAAGGGCCAATTACATCAATTGACATGGTATGCCAGGCCCAGTCTGGTTTGATCATACGATAATTCACATTTAACTTCATAGGTTTTGCAATTTGGCATAAATGCCATTTATTGAGCATGTCTTGGATATTGAATTGCATGGAATCCCAATAGTAGCAGGATCAAATTAATTCTAGCGTCTTGGTCATTCCCCCATGTCTGACAGCCTTGTGTGCTTGTGTAATAATCCCCATTCAGTTGGTTGCTTTTGGGAAGGTTTGATGTTGTCCATTGGGCTTAAGCTTGTATAGAACTCCATTTTGATATTTGGTGTTGATTAATGCTTCTTTTTCACTTTTTGAACTTCAGGTGGCTCATCTCCATAATTTCAGTTAATCATTTCTACATGAAGCTCATCGGCCAAACTGCTCAGGACAGCTACAATAGGAAGTCGCGATAGTCCATCTGCATTTTGATGGGCCGCTCCAGCTCTTTGAATAAATTCGTAATTGTACGCTTGTAATGTCAGAGCCCAGCGGGCTAACCATCCTTCAGGTTCCTTGAGATTGTGGAGCCATTGTAATGAGCTGTGATCCACTACTATTTATAAACTTGGTGCCATGAATGTAAACCTGAAATTGTTTACAAGCATAGATGACAGCCAGACATTCTCTTTCAGTCACCATATAATTATTCTCATGCTTATTCAGCGTCCTGCTGCAATAAGCAACCGGATGCTCCTCGCCATCATCCCCAATTTGTCATAGTATACCACCAATTGTAGTTAATGATGCGTTGGTTTTTATGATAAAAGGCTTGCTGAAATCAGGATATCAGTGGATAGGCGCCAAGCTCATTTTGTTTTTCAAAGCCTCAAAGGCTTGTTGGCATTCCTCTGCCCAGCAAAAATGAACTCCTCCTTGTAGTAAGTGGAATAGAGGCTCAGCAATCTTTGCAAACCCTTGCATGATTATTCAATAGTATCCTACCATGCCTAAGAACACTTGACATCTCTCATACTTGTTGGAGGTTGCATATTGTTAATCGCCTCCACCTTTTTAGGCTGAGGCCGCAAGCCCTTGGAATCAACAACAAACCTGAGGTATTCCAATTGTTCTTTAAAGAATTGGCATTTTATAGGTTTTATCTTCAGATTGGCCTTCAACGGCCATTTGAACACTTGTTTTAGGTGCTCCAGATGTTCAGAAAACGTTTGCAAAAAAACATTGATGTCATCCAGGTACACCAGAACGTAGGAAAATTTAAAGCTTCCAAAAATTGTGTCCATTGCGCGCTGAAAGGTTGCCAGTGCGTTATACAGCCCCTGTGGCATGCGTTTCAGTTGAAAAAGCCCCTGAGCAGCAATCATCGCGCACTTTTCCTGCTCCTCTGGTGGCAGCTCATTTTGCTAATATCCTGAGATGAGGTCCATTGCAGTAAAGTACTTTGCCCCTCCCAGGCAGTCCGGAGCATAATCAATTCTGGGCAACGGATATGAATGTTTTTTTGTAATAGCATTGAGGCGTCAATAATAAATCACAACTCAATTGCTGCCATCTTTTTTCTTTATGATTAAAACAGGGCTGGCCCATGGGCTTTTGGATGGCACTATCATTCCATTTTTTAACAATTTGTCTAACTCTTCACCAACTATTTCATCACTGGCTCTGGGGCGCCAAATTGGCCTCATTCTAATAGGCATATGGTCCCCAGTATCAACAAAATGCAGTACTCCTTTTGCACAACCTAATTCTTGGCCATCTTTGGCGAAAATTTCGGAGTATCATTCAAACAACTCTAGTGCTTCATCCTTCTGTTGTTCTAATAATTCAGTAAACAATTCTTGAGATATTACAGTACTTCCCCCAAGGGTTTTGGTCAGTAAGCCAAACTCAGATAAGTCACCAAATTTGACAGCTGATATTAACTCATCCATTGGAAACAGATGCACAAAAGCGACTTTTTGATTTTTCTTAACTTTAATTTTTCAGCAGGTTAAATTTGCTAGTAAGACATCAATCTCTCTGTGCCCCAATATAAGTATTCCAGGCGCCACACTAGATTCCATTTGAGAACAATGCCATGGAGATACAACCTCCCCGTACAGTCCTTCTGTAATATCCAGTGTGGTCCTAGTCCTCATAACCAGTTGATGGCCTGTAGCTATTGTCGCATCATTATCCACATATAGAGGTATTCCTTAATTTTTGTTTATTACAATTGGCATGGGGCAGCTTCAATTCGCCCGCTGAATATATCCTACTGGTATTATCCCATCAGCATACGATATATTGATAAAATTTCTACGCCAGCTTGTGGGCTTCATATCGTTGCAAGAGTAAGAAATTGGAAGTGCTTGGCCCAATATTGTCAAGATTTTTTCTTTAAAATCGCATGAGATCCCATAGGTCCTAAAAAACTAGCTCCAATTAATATGTCATAATTGGCGTTTGGAAGCACTATAGTGGGTGTGGCTACTACCAAAACTCCGAATCTCGGTGGCAAAGTGCTGTAAGCTCCTTCACTCTTAGTGCTGTTAAGGCCTGCGGTCCCATATTCTTGATGATGGTCAATGTTTAGAGCTATTTTCAATTTCTTAACCAGCTTTGTGGAAACAATGTTTACAGGTGCTCCACTATCAACAATAGCTACAAATCTGACCTTATTGACCAGAATATCCACACAAGTACACTCAGAGTAGTAAGAATCAATAGAGTTTACTAAGTGAATATGGGAAGAATACAGGGAGTTAAAAGTGTGTTTCAGAGTATTCTTAATACAGGGACATTCATTGATGAATTTTTCATTTGGCATTGCTATATTGAACCCTTTCAGGCTTAGGGTATCTGCTGCATTGCTCAGTCCAGTTGGCTGGAATATTCTTAAGTATTTGGTGCACATAGGATTTAGCAACTACTTCAGAGGCTTCAGGTATGACAACCTTACTCTGGGAGCGAGTCAATGCTTGTACGTTCAAGGAATCTTCATTCAATACTAAAAAAGAATCAATTTCATTGTTAAACGAGGCCCTGTTTCCATCGTTTTCTTGTCAATTGGGTGGGACTAGTGTCTTAGGCACAATGGAGCGTCCCACATCTATTGTGCTTTTTGTTTTCCCTCCTCCTGCATGGTATCAGGAGGGACTACGTTGACATTTTGCTGATGGCATCGGGAAGCATAGTGAACTTTACAATTGCAATTAAAGCAAGTAACTTTACTCATGGCCGTGGGGCTCTTGAATTTGTGTTTTGCTCATTTTTTACAGGCGGATTACTGTCTATCTTCTTATTGGTTTTGAAGGGCTTTCCACCAAAGGCAGCGGTTCCATCTGTAACCAGTATTAGGAGGGCCATAATTTTTTGAGCATCTGTACAAATAGTCAACCAATTCAGATGTCACAAGGTTTTGCACAAAAGCAGGCAATAGAATGTTTGATAGATAGGGTAAGGTTCTACTGCATGCTCTAGTGCAATCTTAGCATCAAAATCGACCATAGCTCATGCGCCTAAGAGAACTTGAGCTTTGTGATATAATCGATCCACATAAATCAATTACTTCATCTTTTTTAAGAAAATGTTCATAAACTTAGCTTTTCTGGTCAACATCCATTCTAGACCTCCAAATTCATGAAGCACAGCCTCCTTGACTTTGGCATATGTTGGATTTTCATTAATGTGAGGCATAATCAACTCAATTCTCCACTCATCCAAGCAGTTAATCATAGTGGCTGCTTTGTTATGGTCGCTGGCCCCATGCATGGCCATTTCAAAGCGTTTGACAAATGTGGTAATACTTCCATTCTTGTCAAAGGCTGGCAGGTTTGCTGGTTTATAATTATCGCTTCCCCATTTTTGGTTATCACGATTACTTCTTGGTTGATTAGAGCCAGGCGTACTAGGGCGTTGGGGCATCATATCCCAGTTTGAGGTGTTAGGGTTGGCCAAAGCAACCATATTGCTAGGCAGTTGTTGATGTGGCTCAGTGTCTGTTTTGATGGCTATTTTTGAAGCTTCATCCTCATAATATTTGGAAAAATTTTCAGTCAAGTGGTTTGTAGCATACTGACAACGCCCATCGTCCAGAGCTTGAATTCGCTCATTTATTTCATTTTCCCAATTGACACGATTTTGTTTTTAAACTTTAATTTTGCAATTTCCTCATTCAATCTAGTAGCTTGTAGTTGCAAGATGGAAATTACTTGGTCCTTTTCTTTTATTGCCTTCTTGCACTGGTTCAATTCTCCATGGATTTTATTATTTGACTCATTAATAAAATTAACATCATCATTAAGATTTTTGATCTGTAGATTAAGATGATCAATAGAGTCTTGATTTTTCTTATTTTTTCCTTTTATCCTCAAATTGTGTTTGCCAGTAATTAATTTTTCTGGTGTATTCATCCTTCATCTGCGAAATTTGGGCGCTCAAACGTTGATACTGGTCCCAAAATTCATTGTTATGGTTTAACTGCACCTCTTTGGCTACGTGATTAAGCCTCAAGAACTCTGAAGCGTTAATAGAAGTCTGAGTGATATTGCTGAACCAATATTTGAAGACTCCTCTTTCCTCTAAGAAATTTTCAAAGATGGGATGCAATATGTCATTTAGCTCTTGTGCTAATTCTGCTACCCGGTAATTATCCCAAGTAGCTAAGTTGTAATTTGCCTCCAAATTAGAATTGACCTCAGCGAAGTTGGCTTCCAACTGCTCATTTAAAATTTGGCCCGCCTGGCTGGAGTTGCGAGAGAAGTTCACCAACTCAGTAATGGCTGCATGATGGCGGGCGATTGTCATCTGAGAATTTCTAGAGGTGGGAAGTACAAATTTAATTAAGTATTGGGTTATATTCTCTATCCCAATTAAATTGTTTCAAATCTGAGCAACACTTAATTGATGATGAGCAAGATATCTCATCCTCAACACATCTTGCTGTCATTAGTGGTAAAAAGGATTGTTACTATTGTCCGCGGGCCTTTGTCCTATTTGATACCCTCTTAACAACTGCTGATCAAGACGTTCCAGCTCTTCAGATGAAATGGGTTTGTCGAGATAGGTGATAATGGGTATATCCTCCCAATTAATCTGGGACACAGTCATTTCATTATTCCCATTGGGCCCGGTGATGGTTCTGAATAATTTATTGAAATTGCTCCCCTGCTCAGCGTGTTCACCATCTGCAGTCCCAGCCATGAGCGCCACTTGTTGAATTTTAGGCTTATTCCAATGGCTTGTTCTTCTCTAGTGGTAATGTAAAGTTTCAGGCGTCTATTGTATGGGGACAATAGATCAGACAGTGACTATACGCTAAGATATAACTCCTTGGTAGTACTCAAATTGTATACCCTGTTGTTTACTTGGAAGATGGCACGCCACCCTAATCTTACTGATCCCAAGTAAATGCCGACTAATACAAAACAAAGTACTAAACGCAAAAAGTTTATAAGTTAAATTATAAACAAGTTGTGGTAGTTAAATATTTTTATTAGCATCAACTTAGAGTAATTTATAGGGCTTAATGTTCACCACATTTTACCCATGATGTCTCATTTTCAATGGCACTAGCCACGTAAAATGTTTGTAAGAACATCTGCAAATTCTTTGACTCAGGGCATCATGATCCACCTCAGGGTCAGTGTAAATATTTTCATCTTTCTCAAGATGGTATTTTGGATTCATCTTCTAATAGCTGAACTGATTCACCTTCACATGTAATCAGCAGCACATACCAAGGCGATTTGTATCACTAATTAGTAATTAATTCGATCAAAAACTCAACTGACATTAAAAACTAATTTTGACATAGATCAACAAAGCCCACGTGCCTGAGTCATTAAGTCAAAACTTAATTTAAGTCCGACCCAACCAACAAAGCCCTTGACCCCATGTCATTATAGTCAGATATTATTAAGCGAAATTGCTGGCTGCGGATTTTAAGCTTTGCATAAGCTTAAAATATACCTGATCCATAATCGCTGATATCTGATATGATCCATAACAAGTTTTAAGCATTCTAACATTATTATGTCCCTATCAAATATCTGACAATTAGGCCCAGTATATTACTCAACACCATAAATGCTAATAGATTACTCCCATTAATAGATCCTTTGATCCTGCTTTTCGTTCTCATAACAATCACTTTAGTTACTACAATTCAATTCAAACAGCAAATTTTGATAATCACACACAGGAGAGATGGGCGGCTTTATCAATAAAAATAATACAACATGGGCGAGCGTCGCGGCGAGTGGTGCGCTTAATGGTGCAACTAAGGGCAAGAAACGCCCTGGAGGGGGACCAGGAACCCAATCTGCAAAGAAATCACAAACTCAGACACCATCTGGGTTTATGTTATTCACTGTAAAGTACGTGCAATATATATACATTCAGTTCATTCAACCCTTGTCAAAGGTGGAGCAGGGGTCAGACTCTTCCTTGGGGATGAGTCACCAACCCTGTGGGAGAAAACATGTGAGTCACAGCCCTCACTTTTCCCTCACGTGGTGTACATAGCCACCAAAAACATGGGCTGCATCTGGATTGATAATGGTTTTGAAACAGTTGATGAAGCCGATGCCACAGCAAAAGTCTGTGTGGATTTTTCCCTCCCCAAGGGCAAAAAAATTGTGTGCACTGCGTGCACCAGATGGAACAAAGCAAAAACTATGTTCATCTCTTTTGACTCGCTCCCCTTTTACCTTCCTTGTAAGGTAATTGAGGAGGAGCTCCGCAAAGGTCTCGTGGCCTACAGAGAAATTCAGCAACTCAAATTACAGTGATTTCGCCTGATGCCCAACCTGTGCACGGGCAAAGCTATTGCCATAATCAACCCTTTCCCAGAAGTGGAAAAGGACTTATCCAGAATTCCCCGCACAGCAGAATTCCACTTTGCAGATGGGGGCCAGTCAGCTGCATTCTGAGTTACACTGGAACGCGCACCGCCCATTTGCAACCACTATGGCTCACTGGGCCACAAGGAACACGCATGCCCTGTGAAAGAGGGCTTAATGGAAAATGATTATTGTGAGGAAGCAAAGGACAAAGATAATGAAAACTTCTCCAAAATAACTGATGGTCACCACTCATTCCGCTGGGGTAAAGATGGACTATACTCCATTGTGGACCCAGTTACATGCAAACAACGTAAAGTGGCACAAAAGCCCGCAAGCAAGCAGCGGCTAAAGTGGTGGCACATGTGGAGTCTGCCATTAACCCCGGACAAATTTGGGAGGACATTTTGGATATTCACCAAGCCAACCAATCAGAACAATATGCCCAGGTCAAAAATTTTCACAGTAACCTGACCAAATCTCAAAGTGACATCAGTCATTCACATACTGAGGAACAATGCAACTGCAATTTGGGCGAAAATGCAGTGCGCAATTCACCAAAGTCGAACCTCAAAAATATAAAATCCAATCAACAATCTGCATCAAATCAACACAAGACCTGTGCGGGAAAGGTTGACACAAATGTAAAAAACGAAATTCCCATGAATCATTGGGTCAGATTAAGGGAACCAACAATGGCAGTGAAAGAGTCGGAGTACAGATGTGGAGCATGGCCAAAATGAGCCACAGTGGGATAGGGCCAGAGGGCCCTCCCAACTGCTCCTGAGGCGCCACGGGCACCGCAGTGTCAATAGGAACGCTAAACATCATGGGAGCCAGGGCTCATACATCCCAAGCCAAAAAGTTGGAATTCCTGCAAAAACCTCTTGTAGACATCTTGGCCATCCAAGAAACCCACTGTATACAAGGGGAAGAAGGATCCTGGTCAACCAGGGTCGCACCATCACAATCAGTATGGACGTCTCACTGTGGGGTGATCATCCAAAAAAACAAAAAAATTTAAAATTACAAATTCATCATCACACTTACATGGTTGAGTCCTGGTAGCAACAATCACATGCCAAGAAAAAATAATTTTGATAGCATGTGTATATGCATCGTGCACTGCAACTGAGAGGAAACAAATTTTTTGAAAACATCCCTACTCTCACCCTACCACCAGATACCATTATGTTAGGCGATTTCAACTGCTGGGATAACCCTGATATGGATTGATGGCCTAATCCCAGGGGAAACCTACCTGGACACATTGAATTCCACACAATGAAGGCATCTCTCAGCTTGCAAGATTCTCTCCCCCCCAGTTCACCACTCATTCCCCACATGACGCGACCCAACATACGCGAGGGAGCGCTCATATTGATGAGTCACATTGACCACATCCTCATTCCACAAATCCCACCGCTCAAGAATCTCCAAATTTACAACAAAAAAGATCAATTTTTCTGACCGCTGATTGGTTACAGTGCAGTTAGCACCAACCCAATCCCACACACAGGTGTCGCCTTAGAGAAAGCTTCACCCAGAAAATATAAAAATGCCTGAGATATCTGACTGGGTTGAAAATGAGGCTACAAACCCAGAATTTACAGCCCCATTCACTTTGGATCCCATCGGAACATGGGAAAATTTCAAAAAGGATTTAATCAACAAAACCTGACATATTGATCACATAAGTACACCGCGGACATGGCCACAATCAAGCATACCTTGGTGGAACTAGACCATCTGGAGATAGATACTCTGAGATCTGGCTATAGCCCCAACTGGGGACGCAAATGGGCAGAAATATCTGCCCAACTTAACAATCTCATCTTTGAACACCAACACAGAATCAAAGTATCAAACAAAGGTAAGTTCATAAAGGAAGGCAAAACCTGTTTGACATACTTTTTCCGCCAATTCCACTCCAGCAGAAACAAGCCCGCATGCACACAGGTCCATAAGACCAATGGCACTGTGGCAACTGACCCTGAGGAGGTCAAGGTGGAAGTACACCGTTATTACACCGAATTATATTGCGAAATGCCAATAGATTCACAAAAAATTAAAGAATTTATACAAACTGCTGAGATACAAAGTACACCACCGAATTACAACATACTATCCCTAATTACATGGGAGGAGCTTTGGGAGACAATTCGCGGTGCATCACTTAGGAATTGCCCAGGGCCTGATGGGATACCCTACGAATTTTAAAAAAACATTTTCAACAAATTGCCCCCCTCCTATTGGCGTCCATGAACCAGAGCTTATTATAAACACGCCTATTACCAGGAGGCCATGAATACTACGTTATAACCTTGTATAAAAAGGGTGGCAAGTTGGACCTGGCCAACTGGCGCCCAATTGCACTCTCCAACACTGACACAAAAGTTCTAACAAAAATTTTAGCAGCCAAATAGGCGCAATTGCCTCTGACGTCCTGTCACCCAACCAGTTTGGGTTTATACCAGGGCGTTCAATATGGAACAACATTCACTCTGTTGCAAACATTTGCCAATCCAAAGCAACTGGTGCCCTGGTCTTCTTGGATCAGGAAAAGGCGTATGACCGTGTTAGCTGGCCATACCTAAAAGAATGTCTACATGCCTTCAAACTCCCACCAAGATTCATAAAATGGGCGATGCTCCTAACAGAATCTGCAACCATGGCTGTATGCGACCCTGGATTCCTAACAAACAAGATTAAACCACACAGAGGGCTCAAACAAGGGGATCCCCTCAGCCCACTGCTATACAATTTCAGCTTTGACCCACTCCTCCGAGTAATGACTCACATCTCATGAGGATAACCGCACAAGGACAACCAACAGTCAAGATAGTGGCCTTTGCGGATGACTGCGTAGCAGATATAGCAAACAATGAAGATGCCTGACAGCTGGAACGCACTCTAGAGGAATACTCCAAGTTGAGCAATGCATCCTCAACAAAAGAAAGACAGAAATCATCCTCTTAGGCAAATACACAAACAACTGGGCCACATTATCAGATCCTCATACCAACACATGAAGAAAAAACCCAATCATTTTACCCTTTGCAACACCTCCCACCACCACTCCTGTCCAACACCTTGGAATTTGGCTAGAATCAGGGGGATATGCTAACGAGACAATGGAAAGTAACCTGTTACAACGGGTATCCAAACGCGTCGCCTCCCTCAAGGGAAGAACCTCAGGATTAACAGGGCGAGTTACAGTTGCTAACTCGCTCATCCTCCCAATACTATGGTACCCAGCCCACGCGATCGCCTTCTCACCTACCTATATAACTTCAATCTGCCGCTTATCCAGTGCTGGCTGTGGCCCAGCTCTCACCCTCCTATACGGATGGAAACACTATTTGGCCCACGCTCAAGCAGAGGCATGGGACTAATAGATCTCGAGAGCCACGCCAATCACATCCTAGGTACCTGAATAAAGGAAGTCCTTGCTCCAGACCTCCCACAACAACATTGGTCCAGAGCAGCAAGGACTAACTTTGCACAGGCGCTCAAATTAACCAGCCCACATAGTCCACCCAGACTACTTTCATACCTTGCCAAGAACCCTACTGCAACGGGTCCACATGGAACCTCCCCTCATTTCAAACATATCCTATGAACTATCCGCCATATGGGATGGACCATAGAGAACACAGGTACTATACAGGGAAGGGGAAGACCCAGCCCCCAATTCAAATTTTCAAATCCAGAAAACCACCCCCAGAGAGATAAGCTCACAACAACCCCAAACATAGCTAGGATAGAATACCTAGATATGTTGGACATTCCCCATGATTTAACCACACAGAAGGCAGTGTGGAAAATGACTCACCACCCACTCCTACAGCTGTGGATAAAAGCAAACGCCTGGCGCTGTCTGAGAAGGACCTATAGGATGGCGGACCGCTCCAACTCCTTCCACGAAACATGTGCAGTATGTGGAGGGGAGGGATCCTTACATCACCGCCTAGAAACATGCCCCCCAACCAAAGCTATATGTCAGGAAGTCGCACGCCTGCTCAAGATCCAAAACAAACAGTAATTCTCATTATCAAAGAGCATCTTCGCACTCCAGATTGAGTCACCAATCCCATCTACCCTCCGCTCATTAATATAACCCATGCAATGTGGACAATCCACACTATTTGCATTAGATGCATTCAAGGGCACGGTCCCAACCATTCATGGGGTTATTAGTAGATTCCATATCCACCTACTGGAGCACTTCCAAGCCTGGCTCTATGGATATATGAGACCAAGGCAAAAAGCGCTCATAGAATCATGGTTCCCACTCTGGTTCCTCCACACAGACCCTTTCCTTCACACCTGCTCCATAGCAGGGGAAACCCCCTTGGAGTAGCGCACCAACCCCCCCATACCTGGAAGTTCCGCTGGCAACAGGGGTAACTTGAGTACCCTGGGGTGCCCAATTTTATATTTGTTGGTTATTTCCTTAGTTTTACATATAGTTGGTAATGTCTGCCCCCTGGTTGGCTTACCTCAGTTAAATGAATAAAATAGATCCTTTGATCCTTCCCAATTTATCTGCATAATTAGATTCATCCCAAATCCTCCTCAAATGTACTTAAATCATCCCAAATATCATAGCTAATAATAACTATTATATATTATTAGTATGGGCAATCATGGGATCCACTAGGATGAAACAAGTGGATTACAGCATATTACCTAATTGCATTTCAAATCTAATGCATTTATCTTTAATGTATTCTAATTTTGTATGTATGTCAATCATTGTAATCAGTATGATAGTAGTAACGCATGAACTACCCAAATAAGAAGTACCTAGTACTATTGAGAGGCCTGTCAATTTCCTGATTAGGGGTGTGTCATTATTTGAATTCCATATATTTTTTCTCCCCATTTTTTATTTTGTTATCTGAATGATGAAATTTAATTGGGCTGGTTGAGAGGCGAATTTACACCACTGAGGTGCTAATACTAAGCCTAAAGATCTCCTAATTATGATAGTAGTAGTGCCTCCAATCAGGCTGAAATGATTGTAATTAAGTTAATTCAAGGGCCAAAATAATTTGGGGATTTTTAATAACCACTGTCATAATCCATAGCGGATTTGCATGTCATTAATAAACTCATCTAATAAATGAGTATGGTTGGAGATGCCCTTGAGGTATAAAACACTGGCGCCTGGCCCTAAAATAAAATCATCATTTTTTTTAATCTAATCATACTTTTGTCTTATATCATCTTACATTTATTCAATCTTCATATTATATAGTGTAGACAAACATTCAGGGGAGCTGGTCATTATTATCTGAGTCTGGAGAGTTTCAATTTTAGATAATGAAAAAATACCTAGAAGAAACCAAAAGGGTCTAATTTAATTTTTTACATTGTGAGCTTCCAAACGGTTAGGCTAATGTAAGACATAGCATAAATGAGGATATATTGGTCAAAACTCTTCTTGAATATCAAAACAGGATTACATATAATAAGCGAGCTAATCCTCAATATATCACAATTGGCAAAAATTTAATTTTAGCGCAGTGAAATTCTCATGAAGTCCTGTTTCTTCATACTTGGTCTATGCTTTGACCCGAATTCCTTGTTGAGCGCTTCTGTCACTTATCTCCAGATATGCAAATCATACATATGAGGCACCATAACTTCTTAAGACATATGTCTTAAACAAGGTAAAGTATACTTAACCTTATGATAATCAGTTGCACCTTCCATCGGTGCTTCATAGATAAGAAAAAAATGCTATCCTCTCCCTTCGCCAGGTGTAAACTTGTCCTTAAATGTAGGATTAAAGTAGTGATCTCCAATATAGTAACAATATTTATTCCAGGAGCTTTAGATTCGTTAATCTCAATTCCTACATTACTCTGTTAAACTTGGCGTTCCAGTCAATTTATTTGGTCATTTAGAGGATTGAGAACGCTCCATTTTCTCCAGGGTAAGTCTTGGCTTAACATCCATTAGATTGATTCTTTAAAAACGACTTTATCATTTTAAAGTTCTTAACGCAGATGTACAGATCATGAATCTGTTAGCAATCAGATGAGCGGTATAATTCCAAAAGCTTGTTTACATCATCCAAGACTCCAGAGTTGATTCAAGTACTCCTTCATCTCTTTGCATTCAGTGCTTTGAGGAGGCTTGTCAGTCTTATTTTTAACTCTTTTAAAAGATTGACCAGTATTTATATAAGCTTCATTAATGTGGTAATAGATTAAATTGATTTGAACCCAGCTGGAGAAGTTTCCTCTTAAGTCTCTCTCCAACTTGATGAGCCCTCAATAATGGACAGAGTAGATGCCTGAGCTGCACTGTTTGCTAGCTCCTGCTCAGCCTGAGCTACTTGATAAATGATATTTTATGACACCAATGAAGGCTCAGAGGTTGTTGGGCCTCTAGCTCATCAAATCGTCATAAGGCTTGCTCTAGCTGTGCCTTAAAGATGGATATTTGCTATTCCTGCTAGTAAAAGCTAGTAAAATCTTGAGCTGTCATTTAAACATGAGATCATAATCCTTTTAATAGAGCTCTTCAGTGAAGGCATCAAGTAATCACTGATTATTTTCATTTGACTCTGTTATGTTTTTTGAAGAAGCTTCACAACTTCCTCCATAGAATGATAGCACTAAATCAATCGTCCTCAATTTATTATGAAGCTAGTAATGTAGGAACAGTTTGCTTTAATTAAACGGCAGATGTCTCCTATACCTAAAGATGCTAGATTATACCTACCCAATAAGCCATCCTTAGGGACCCTTGGGTAATGATATGATGGTGGAGTTCCTTGTTATGGAATCCAGTAATTGCATGATATAATGGAGCGCAGTGTGTACAAAACGCATGATAAAGCAAGATAGATTTGCATTTAATCTTTAAACCTCCGGGATGAATTGGACTCAAACAGGCTCATTAGAGATCTGTCCATGGCGGATGCCCTTTTGTGATTCCTTTTTCTCCTAGGCTTATTATTTCACATAGTAATTCTTTAAAATCTTAATTTGAGATCCAATTAAGACGACAGAATCTGGAAAGCTGCATATGATTTTCTGGAACTTATATAAATGTGACTAGGGGTGGACTTCACATTTGATCATCTTCACCATTTCCGTTGTGCACCAAGGAGGCGACACTATCAATCATGTTATCTTCCATGGTGATGTTCATTAGTTGTATTATCTTTAAGAGTCTGCTGAGCACACATAATTAGCATTATCATGTAGGGCTTCTGTTTTAAGCAAAATGGTGCTATCTTTAAGAAGACTGAATTTGATACTTGAGGTCAACTAATACCTATGTGATGCATTTTTAATTAAGAAGGTGCCAATTCACCGCTAATGTCCTGTCAGCTAGATTATCTTCCTATTTTAAGAATGTCGAAAAAGACTTGCTGAGTTAAGTACTAAAACAAGATATAGAAATAATGGCGCAACTTTATTTTAGTATAAATCAAGGGTTTTTATATGTCACAATTAGAAATATAAACCCAAAATGAAAAGGATTATTAAAATAAAAGAGGGGAAATCCGGAAGGGAGGCTCTTGGTCAGGTGATAAATTCCAGATGTTTAGTGCCTTTGTATCATAATTTTAATAGGGCACAAATGGTGATAGAAAAACCCAAGTTGGATGAGACTGTGTGTCACTTAGGATGATCATTTAGAAGTTTATTTATTTCAACTCTTTTTTGGGTTCATCTTAATTTGTGGCCTTGAATGTCACTACAAGTAGTTTTCACATGATCTTCAGATGATCAATTAATCTAATGAGGCAGGAATTCATCTATGGTATTTTAGGCTTGACTTTGATTGTCAGAGTTTTACTAAAGTTTACTAGAGCTGTGCTGATCATCAACTTCTCCAGGTCATTTATTGAGGTAATCTATTTAACCCCCTTGTTGGGTTTAGATGTCAATTTAGCTAAGAGGGTCAAATGGTCAATATTTTTCCATCATGTAAGATATCAGGATATCCAACACCCACCACTAATCAAGGTGTGCCCTAGAATTGACAATTTTTCTAACAGAAGGGCTTGGGGACATTCCCCTTTCTTTGATTGAAAGGAGTGAATAAATTAATTTTATGGGGGCATCTAGGATCCTTATACCACCCTTTCCTAAAAGGGCAGTGTCTACTCCTCCCTCTGGAGCCATATCAGTTAATATTTCATGTGTTGTAAGGGCAACTTAATGGCTGCGAGGGTCTGTGGTTTCATAGCAATGGGATCTAGGGCAGTAGGATTTCTTGCTGGATCTCAGTGCTTAGGTCCCAACACATGGTACAATCATGGGTCAGTATCCAGCTATTGTTGTAGGTGGGGTACCCTTTTTCATGCTACCAAGTATTGAATTCAATGTTTAATTTTACTTAGATCCAAAATTTCCTCCATCTCGAATTCCGGCATTCACTCCACCAAAAATGGTATAATCTCTGCAGGTTTTTTTACCTTTGAACGGTGACAGCGCTGATGCATGGAAAGACATATGGATCTTCTATGAAGGGGCAAATCAACATAAAAAGACCCGATATCAAGACTTAGTTGATAGAGAACGGTCCAGACCTTTTGTAAGCCAGTTTGTAACAGGACACCTTGAGGTTAGATTGTTTATGTCCACCATCACCAGGTCGCCATTTGATAATAAAGTGCTGTTCTCCGCTTTCTGTCAATGAAATACTTATATTCTAGCAGGCTTTTGTTAATTTCTTTTTGCAATTGCTGATGTATTTTCTTAATTTGTGTTGCGAAAAATCCACCAAGTAAATATTTGTGTGAATTTGAGGCTTAATTGTAATTTCTGGGTTGTAGGCTAAGTTTGCATGAGCGGTAACATTTCAGTAGAGCTTTCAGGGAATTATTTACAAAAACTGGGTAAGGCAAGATTTCCAGCCCAGTATCCTGAGCAGTGGCGGCGTAGCACTGGAGATTTGCTATAAGGACTGGTTAGTTTTCTTGGTTTGTCCATCAGAATGGGAGTGATAATCTGGTTATTGACATGGCTTTATGTAAAGTGTCCTTCACATGGCTTCCCAGAATCTCTATGTGAACATTGGTTCCCTATTGCTAATTATCTCCTTCAGTACTTGAACATGGTGAAGATATGGGTCACAACTAAGTGGTACATGTCTTATGCCAAGCCTAGTTAAGCATGGGATGAACAGGCCATATTTAGTGAATCTGTCCATGACTACCATGATCGCGTCTAACCCTTTTTAGGTTGGTAGACCTACTATGAAGTGAAATGATACTGATGTCTATGGTCCTGCTGCTTGTTGCAGCGGATGCAGGAGCCCGTTTTTCCCAGTTCTGTAAGATTAGAATTGCGCACAGGTTAGGCGGCATTATATCCAAGCTAGCACATATTTTGTCAGTTTATTTCAGTTGTACGTTCTCTTTATTAGGTTTGTGGTCTTTTTTCTCCATGGTGTCCCAGTGTTAGCGGGTCATGATGTTCTTTTGTGACTTATAGCTGTAAACTTTTGGTCACCCATATCCAATCAAAAAATAACCTATCCTTTTTTGGGTGCCAACATAAGGTTTTTTAAACTGAAATAATCCTCAAGCACTTAATCCTTTGATAGTTTCTGCTTTCACATTCTTAATGTGTCCAACAGGGAACCATCGGTGCTGATTAGTGGGCTTGGTTTAGGGGGTTGTGTCATGCGAGTCCCATGGTGCTGTCAAGGATCTCAGGTGTGGTCATTGTGGTTATGATTGAGGGTGTTGCTTACAGCACAATGGCAGCAATAGTTGCTTGTTCCATTAATGGTTTGGGAAGCTCTTTTTTGAAGCGTTTTATTATACCTAAATTTGGTCCTTTCCGCGGGGTCAGTCTCAAATGTCATGCTTCTACTTAGTATGTCCAGAAAAATGTGCATAAGCCCTTTACAAACTCAATTTGTAGTTAAAGTTGAACAAATTTCAATGGGTTCTGTTTTGTATGTGAACAAACCTTCTGCGGCTTGTGATAGTAGCAAAAAGTGATTTGTGATTTGTGCCTACTGTCACTGTGTGCTTTGTTCACCGCAAAGAATATCTAAAGTGCATCATTAACCATACTACTGCGGCCAGCTTTTTATTATAAATTGCCCACAACCATCTGGCGCACAATAATTTCTTAGAGAAGTGTAACACTGGGTGTTCAAAGACATCATGCTCTTATAGCAATTCTGCTCCCACCACCATTCCAGGGTAATTGCAAGCTACTAAGGCTTATATTCATTGACGTGTCTTAGAACTGGCGCTGAGGTAAAAACCTCCTTAAAAGCCTCAAAGTCCTGTTGGCATTCCGCCACCTGTGTGAATGGCACGTTCTTTCCCATCAGCGAATGAAAGTAAAGCAAGTTTTGAAATTTCCATCAAGAATTTCTTCATAAAAATGATGGATCTTAGAAAGCTGAGGAGCAGTTTTGGGTAGTGAGCGTTGTCTGTCAGGGCCTGCTGATAATAATGATTGGCTGGCCAGGAACTCTGTCTGAGTTAATACTCAAAACCCAATCCAGAATGCCGCAGGCATAGCTGCTAAAGTAATGTGTTAAAAAAGAAAGCCAGCCATTAAGACCAGCCAGGGGGTGCTTAGACTAGGGGTCATCAAGCCTTTTTATTATTTGATAAAATACTCAACGCCAAAATTTGGGGTTTTTGTAATTTTTATTTGGGATTAGGGAGTGAGAAAAATGAGAAAATGGAGTGAAAGTGGTACCTGTCAGGGACATCTGTTAAAAGCTTGATGGGGAAAAATGGCAACTAATGTCAACTGCCATCAAGAAATAAACTTGAAACGATACAAATAATTGGCCCACCAGACCTATTTTGTAACCAAATCGGGTCCAGATTGATCAACCAAATTCATTTCAAGCTCAGGGCTCAAAATTACTTTTTTGTTACGTGCATGTATTTTGCAATGTCAGCAACGTTTTGGACAGCTGGAAGGTAGCGCTCAGGGACAGGACACATAAGGCTGAGCCCAGTTGGTATAGAAGTGGTTGATCGCTCCCATACCTGTCAGGGATGAGTATGGTTTTAATGCAATGGCAAGAACTTAGCGTGTTTTGGTGATTTGATCAATTTCATCTTCAGTTTTTGTTGCTCTATGGATCCCAAAAAGCCTCTTCTTCTAAATCTCCGACCTTCGCCACCTCCTGGCACACCATCTAAATATTTTCACCATCCCAGAGAAAGATAAAGTGGGGAGGGGGACTGCAATCCTCGGGGTGTAAGCCTTGACCCACCACTCATCCACCACATGAGCCAAATCGCCCTGGGAGATGAGAGGTACTTGTGCCAGCTTCTGCCTCTTTTTTGAGCGAAATGGGAAACTGATCTTGATTTAGGAGAGGGGTTCCTGCCTAAGACTAACATTAACCCTCCCTTTAAGAAGGGGTGGAGCACCGCCACTGGGGAAATGAGTTAGCGCAATATTCTTGCAGGCCTTGGGGAGTTTAATGGCCATGATTGCAGCAATTTTTAGGAGCAGGGCGAGGGGCTTCCAGGTGCACTACATTAAATATTTTTACCAACTTACGACAGTTGGAAAATTTTGAGCACTGACCCAGCTATTTTAGTAGGATGGCAAGACCTACCAAGCCACAATGTACTGAACTGAGCGGCGGTACTAATGTACTGCCAAATTTTTTTCCATCTCAGGTTTCACTGACTCCTCCAAAACAATTGGTTCAGGGTTGGCAGGTAGGATGCTGGAAAAGAGGGATAACTGGGAGGAGTGAAAACTGGATTATGTTTCCAGTGAGGGGAGGGCCAGGAGGAATGAGCCATTACCCAATTTTAAACAACCTCATGGGTTTCCTGACTGCTTACTCAAAAATTTCTGTAAGGGGGCCTGGATGCGCAGGTGGCGGGTGTTGAGCATTACCTTTGAGCACACTCTAACATTGGGGATGGGCAGGCGCTTTCAGTTGAATAATCACTTATAGTTAGTGATTGCTTTGGTAAGGTGCTTGCAGACCAGGGACTGAGTGTCCCAATTTTCTGACCATGCTCCACGGCCGCAGGAACCTTAGTACTAGACAGGGTCTGGGAGAAAAGGAAGGGTTGTACCCAACGTCGCTTCATATGTGAAAAACCTGTGGAGGCATGTGAGGCATTATTGCAGGTGATTAGAGCCAAAAGAAAGTTCATCCACGAGTGTCCTGCACAATGATGACATAACACTGAAGGTACTGCTCCAGGATTTGATTAACTTACTCCATCTAGATATATGATTAGGGGTGTACTCTGTGGACCAGCATTGTTGAATTTTCAGCTTGGCCAGAAGGGCCATCCAAAAGCGTACCTTGAACTGCGGACTCCTATTACTCATGATCTTATGGGTTAATCTAAACATAGAGAAGATGTGGCGTACGAAAAGTGAGTGGTTTCCTTAAAGTTGATGAAAGTTGAGCAGGTTATATACAGAGAAATATTGTGAAACAGTCTACAATGACTATTAATGCATTGTGACCATTCAAAGTAGAAAGCTCAACTGTAAAGTTGACAGACACTGACTTCCATGGCCCCTCGGCCTATTACAGTGTGTGGAGAAGGCTGTTTCACCCAGAACAGCCTGATTTTACATGTGCACAGGTAACGCAACTTGCTATCCACATGAGGATGACTTTTGAGATTTCATGCCAATTGTATGTACGCTTCACCAAATCAAGGCCTTTTTTCACACCAGGATGACCAGACGCTGGGGGATTGTGGTGGGCTTGGATCACTTTGATGTGAAGCTGAGTGGGCACCTACAACTGAAACTAAAACAGAATTCCTTCCAAGCCCACCGAGTAATGGGAATGCTTGTGCACTAGATCCTTGAGCTTTACCAACAACTCCAAACCTTCAAATCAAGTCATCTGGTGGACAAATTTAAGCGGTCAGATTTTGTTGGTTCTAGATTTGCCAACAAAGTTTCAGGTGGGGCGATGGGAAAAAATTTATAGCGGAATTACTGTGATGAGCTCATACTCCTTTGCCTCTGTAGGACATAAGGTGGGGTTGTGGCTCTGGAAATTGGGGAGAACGTTCAATGACCCCTTCACAAATTTGTACTTAGAGTTAAAACTGCATAGGTCGCAGTATGTCCAGGATTGATGGTATGCCAACTTCTGCAGTTTGCAAAAGTACATGAGGGCTTGGTAGCCCCTTCATACTGTATCCTCATGTGCGGCGCCCTGCAGGAGGTACCACCAATGGGTTAGTGCCCACAATACAGCCATCAACTCCTTATTGTAAATAGTTCAGTCCTAAACTGTGTATGTAAATTTATGGGGAAAACACGTTGCCAGGTGTTCCACTCCCTCATGTTCCTGCAATAAGTCTGCTCCCACCTTAGTGGAAGAGGCATTGCATGTGGCAATGAAGGGTTTGATTGCGTCAGCATGCTAGATCACAGGCGATGATATGAATACCCATTTGATAGCATCAAATGCCTTCTGGCATTCTGAGGTCCAACGGGATGGAACATTCTTGTGGGTGGGGGGGTGCAAGCGCAGCTAGCTGTGAAAGGGTGTTGGACTTAAGAAAATGATGGTTACAAGAAGCTCCGCAATTGCTTCTGGGTCATTGTGGTAAGCCACTCAAGGATGGCCTCAACTTTACAGAGTGGAATATTGTAGCCATCTTTTAATAACATATTACCCAATAAGGTAACCTCATCATGGAAGAACTCGCACTAAAGTGGCTTCAAAAATAGTCCTGCCTTGTGCAGAGCAGCAAATATGGCCTCCAGATCTATAGCGTGCTTTTTGATTGCTAGGGAGTGGATGGTATGTCATCAATGTAAGCAATGGCGCATGTGTTGTGCATATCGGCTAGCACATCATCAATTATTTACTGGAATGTGCAGGTGCATTCTTTAACCTATAAGGCATTACGTGGAATTGGAATATATCTCACTTCATATTAATAGTGGTAAGATTAAGTAATTTATTTAAAAAAAATAGGTGTGATGATCTCTAGTCTAAGCACCCCCTGACTGGTCTTCGTGACTGGTTTTCCTATTTTACATGCTAATTTGGGCAGCTATGTCTGCGTCATTCTGGATTGGGTTTTGGGTAGTAACTCACCTGGAGTTCCAGGCTGGTCTTATCATTATTATCAGCATCTTACATGACACCCTAGTTACATAGTGTTTTCAAATCTTGATAGTTTAGGACAGATGATTGACCATTCATAATTAGTCAGCTCAAATCAAACTATTTATTTTATGTGGGACATTGAGTACCATGATAAAAGCTGCATATCAACTTCTCTTTCCTCATGTTACAACCATTTTTTGCTCACTGAACAGTGACCACCCAGGGTGCACATTTACAGGGGCTCCTTTCACCTTTCTCTTATCTTGGAGGCTCTAAACCAGTTGAAAATCCTAAGTGTAATTCTATTGAATTTCCTTCCTCCAATGATGAATTTGTATGACATTTTGTACCAACAGGTGAATAATAGGGAGGAGACGGAAGAGAAAGCATGTAAGTCAGAACAAGGGAAGGTTTAATATGTAGATGAGCCGTGTGAGGAAAATGATATCACAAAATAACTAAGAGTGAGGCATTGATCAAGATAGATCCTAAGGCACCATCTATATCTCCTTATCACAGCTCCCTGTTTGACCAGATTGAAGCGGCGTGCCAGAAGTGTCCATTTTATGAGGATCTGTATGAGGTGCAGCCCTTAGATCTTCCCACAACCTTGATGTAGATTATTTATCATATGCGCGGGCAGCAGCTATGCCCACTCAGTTTTGGCCATAATCAGAGAAAAATTAACTACCCTGTGGTTGAGCAACCAGATACTCATGTGCGCTCCTTCACTAAATTAATTAATATGACCGTTTCTACTCATGTTCCTTGAGTAGATTACTGTGAAGAAGAGGATAGTCATAAATAAATGCCTTGGTGGACACCGGTGCAACTAAGTATTTCACTGTCTTGAAGGTAGTTCAGGCTTTGGATCTGCCAGTTACTTCTAGGCCTCTGTCTTGGGTGCTTCCTGCATCCCTATGGCCATACTGCCGCCCTGTAAGCCTTTCAAGTTCAGAGCACATGAACACGATCTCATGGCTCATTTATCAGATAGTCCATATTTGCTGTTTCCAGTGATCCTAGGGGTTGGTTGGTGGCGCCGCCTATCTGTTAACATTAATTTAGATTGGAACATGCTGGCATTCACTACCCATACCTACTTGGGGGAAATCACATTTTTACCCACTTTAGTCACAGGTAATGCAGTAGCAGCAGTAGAGTACTCCACCTCAGATGCGGTACCTGACTGTTAAAATAAGGGCCACTTAGATGATAGATCTCTTTTGCTCCCTTATTTTAACTGCACAGAATCTTGACCACCTGCGTTCATTGACTTAAATTGATAAACTGGGAAAATAATAGTATAAAGAATATTATTAAAGTTGATTTTCCAAAAGCCACGTTGAGTAAAGGGTCCAACGCTAGACAGGTGCTCCTTAAAGATATGTTTGTACTGGTAGGGAACACTTACCTATTATCTTCATGAAGAGCCAAGAGGAGATTTGATAACAACAACTTAGGTATATCTTATCCTTGGACTCTTATCCCAAGAATAAGCTATACAAACAATGCATAAACAATCAAGTTATTATCAAATTTGAATTTTCTTCTTTAGGGAATTATCGGGGATTTTATAATTTAGTCAGCGCACAGCTTTTTATATGTTCATTAGGATCAAATAATTGTTCACCTCATGGTTTGACCCTTGAGTTTTGGCTCCAAATCTTGGTGGGTATATTTGCCTTGATTTTCTTAGTTATTTTCATCCTCAGTGTTTGCTAACCAATTTATTGGTGTCAGGAATTTGATACCAATTGATTTAAGTCATTGCTGATGACAATTATACCATTTGACACAAGCATAATAACGCATATGTAGTTTCTGACAATACCCCAACTGTTCACTCTGAAAAATTTCCCATAATAAATTAACTGTCAGATGTTACTATCTCATTGAACTCTCGCTCAATAATATTGGGGATGTTTTTCAATGAAAATACTAAATGAATTAATCACTTGATCCCTTCTATGGATTAATTACAAGTAACACTTTAGTCAGCAACCATTGCTGAGATATCATATTGTAACCATTAATCATCAAATTGATTACTTGGTCAATGGGTCAGATAATGTGGCCAACTAAAAATTTAACACTGTCCTTCCCACTGTGCCTCAAATCCTGGAACCTTATAGGTTTTTGTTTAACGTTAACATGCCAACCGTTTCCTAAGCCTTCAGAGTTTGATATGACCTTCCAGTTGACCATAAATCTCAATAAAATAAATTTCCCGTTTTACCCATATATGGCACAGGAGGATCAAGCTGTAAATTTTAAATTTATTGCGGGGAAGGCTGACCATGAGATGGACGCTTCCAATAAAACACAAAGAAAATGAAATGTAGTAACAGGGGGGCACCCCAGAGAAGCTAATGCTGTCTCCTGTTGCCAGCGGGAATGCCACTACTGGGAGGAGGGGAACGTGTAAAGGTGCCAGAGCCATGATTGAGCACGTGTGGAGGAAGGGGTCAGAAATGATGAACCAAACTGGGAACCAGGAGGAGACCAACTGATGGCGACGCGGTGGGAGGTATCAAAACATCCACACATGAAAGTGGTCCACTAAGTGCGACCAGAACCAGTGGACAGCTTCTGGGAGGGTGGGGGTGGATCCAGCGATGGCATCCAAGACAATCGTGAGGATAGTCCACATGGCGATTGCGACCACCAAAGCATGGAGGGAGGTTTGAAGAGGGGAGACCATAGATAAAGCAAACATACCCCTAGACAAACTGAAGGGATGTGCCTGATCCTGGAAAAGCAGACGTTGCATCTCACGCCATATCGCTTTAGATGTAGGGCACTTTTCAGGCGGTGAAACAGCGTTCCATACTGGCCACACATGACAAATTATGAGTGTAAAGCGTTAGAGCGCTCAGCAGTATGTACACCCGCCTCAAGAAGCAAACACATGGGAACAGAAATGAGGCTGCAGAAGAGGGGGTGGGCGTATTTCCAAATTGTTTTCTGGGCATCAAGGGAATAAGGGATGTCCATCATGTCCAGGTAGTCCACCCTGGATAAGATATGGGGCCTCGCGGGTATCAAGCCATCCAGAATGGGAAGTCCCTGTACCTCCTGTGTGAAACGAGGAGAGGGGCGTTCCCCTCTGGGCAGTGTGTCCACAAATACAAATTCTCCACTCAGCGTTCTGCATGGAGAGGAGGATCTTTTTGAAGTGGGGTGCAGTTCCATGGGGACCTGCGGCCAAATATGGGAAGCCAGAGATTTCATCAAAGAGTGAGGGTGTGATGGATTGGGAAGGCTCAGGGCATGGGAGAAGTTGGAGAGGGCCGCGCGGGAGCAGTGTTGGGCTGGAAGTGTAGGGATGGTAATAGCAGCGATCCAGGTGCCCAGGATCTTTGCAGCATGGGCCTCAAAGTTAATCAGGCCCATGCCTCCACTATGGCGAGGGCTAAACATGACCTCTAGTCGCACTGGTTGTGGGTGGCCCAACCAAAGCCACCCTTGCAAAAGGGCATACAGTGACTTGAAGAAACCTGGGGAGAAGGCGATGGCGTGGGCCCCAAACCAAACTTTGGAGAGGAGCATAGAGTTGGCTAGTACAACCCTGCTGGTAAGGGAAGTAGGGTGGTCTCTGAGGGAGGCGGTGCGCTTTGTCACGTTGTCCAGAATATGGTTCTCCATCACGGTTGAGGCATACACGCCTGCCTCCAAACACACCCCCAAATGGTGGACTGGCCCAACGGTAGGGCGCGGCACAAAGGGGAGCACAAGTGAGGCAGTGTGTGTTGGGCAGGGTAAGCAAGCGCGTGTGCTAGCAGATGGGGTGGGCTGGAAACAGGGCGCTGAGGCCCAGCAGGTTCAATACTGACCAAGGAGAATGATTTCGGTTTTTGGAGGCGTTGAGTGCAGCATTAATTACCTGGGAGTAAACCTGGATAAGAGCTTCAAGCTTGCGTGCATTATGATTGGTAGATACCCCAACCAAACACTCATCAGCAAACGCCAACATTCTGACTGGGTCTTGGCCTTGCACATGGACCCTAGTAAGGTGGGCATTCACATTGCAAAGAATTGGGTCAAAGCTGAAGTTATATAAGAGTGGTCTAAGGGGGTCCCCTTGGCGTAGGCCCCTTTGAGGGCGGACTACATCCGTGAGAAATCCAGGGCCACGCACAGCCATTGTGGCGGATTCCATCAGCAGCATCACCCAACTGATGAAGCGAGGGAGTAGGCAGAATTGGTGGAGGCAGGCCCTGAGGTAATCTCAGTTAACTCTATCATAGGCCTTCTGTAAGTCCTGGGGAACGTTCTCTGGCTGTTGACCGTGCCATTTTCCCATTTCCAAGTAAGAAGGCCCCGAAGAGGATGTCTGTACCCCTTATTACTCAGGGCGATCTCATTCACATAGTAGATGAGCGCTGGGTAACAGCTCTCCCACTTCAAATCCCATTTCCATTACTCACACTAACCTCAAAAGAACTGTTACAAGGAATCAGTGAAATCCGCGCCAAGATTGCCAAATTAAGGTTCATCGTAACCAATTTGAGTGGCAATATACCCAATGCTCAGATTTTTAATGGTCAAAAAGGTATGAAGACTGATCTATCAGCCAGAACGCCCGACGGTTGCAATTTTAATTAACATTTCAATTAGAAAAATCTCTTCCCTCCCAAATCTGTCAGGCATCACCCCCAATGGGCAGCTTCCTGCTGACAAATTAGGTGTTGCGCCTGATACAATGCCTTTGACCAAATGAATGGCCCAGCGACTGAGCACAGGTGGGTTGGGTGTCCCAAACCTGTTCCCAACCAAATGGGCCCACCCCTATGCGGGGTGGCCTTGGGGGATTCCCGCCACTCATTGGGCTAAACGCCTTCATGCCAACTGTTGGAAACGTAGTTGTGTCTTGGTTCAGGCGTTCAAGGTTGAACTGACAGTGACTTGGCCTGCCGCCAAATTATGTGATGATGGTTCTCAAAAAACTAACCAGCCCATTCCCGAATAATTCGCTGGTTAGGTCAAATTTGAGGGACCCAATCCCAGCTTTGTTTTCCCCTAATTGACTACTATTTAATCAGTTGCATTGCACTGAGAAAATTGTTGGTCGACTTTTCTTTCCTTAATCCCCATTAAAAAATTTTCAAAAAATTAGTTTTTACATGTTAAAAATTAAGCCACCTTAACCACCAATGTTCTTGTACCCCTCAGGGATAACGGCTGTGTGCATCTGGTACTGTATTTTGTGCCTATATGAATTTCTGGCTCACCGGCAGATATTGGTGTAACTCCTTTCTGGTTCCATATTCGTCATATCAGCAGCAGTGCCTCAGGCATTCTGGTTTTCTGTTCAGATGCTCTGGCATCTGGGCTGGCAGGCCAGTCTAACTTTTACTTGAGGTTTGCCTGACACCTTCTGTTGGTCTAAAAATACAAGTGCGCCAGAGGCCGTGGACTGACAGGCGTTGGCCACATTGTGCACGTTGTCCCAAATCGACCTTCTGGGTATGAAACCAAATTTTTCTGGGGAGATGATAGCAGAGGCAACAATCCCTAGACGGTTAGCCATGATTTTAATAAAAATTTTAGTATCAGTGTTGTTAGAGAAATGGGGTGCCAGTTGTCCAAGGCTAGCTTATCCCCTTTTTGAACAGTGTAATGGTGTAGGCCTCATGGCCTCCTGGTAGGAGGCGCATCTCCAGAAGGCTCTGGTTAAGAGAGGCAAGCAATAGTGGGGATAAATATCTGAAGTACTTCTTATAAAGCTTGTAAGGAATGCCATCAGGTCCAGGGCATTTTTTTGGTGCACTGAAGACGGCGGACCAGAGTTTGTCCAGAGTATCAAATTCATTAACTCCAGGAATCTGGAAATGGTGCAGATGTGTGCACTATCGAGAAAATTCAACATTTCAGCCAGCGGAATTAGGTCAGAATGGTACACTTTGGAGTAATAGTTTTGTATATTGATTGCCACTTCAGCTGGTGTATCCGCTACAGAATTTTCTGGCTGTCACACCTGGGTGCAGGCCATGTCCTGGTGCAGTGCAAAGAATTTTCAAAAAAAAGTAAGGGGAGCACATGTCGCCCGCTGTGATGTGTTTAGCTTTGTACTGAACACAAACCCACTGCTTATGTTGCCACTCAATCATGTTGAGGTGGGCGGCTACTTCCACCCATTTGTGACCCCAAGCAGGGCTGTAGCCTGTGGCTGGGACGTTGGACTCCAGGTGAGCCAGCTCTGACAGAGCGCGTGAGATGACTGAGGTGGAGTGTGAGTGTTAGGAGGCGAGGTGGCGAGTCTGGTGGATTGTGTCCACTTTGAAGGCAGACCAGGTGGAAATTGAATCAATGCAAAATGGTGCAGTAAACTCCAGATCCTTGATCGCGGTTTTCATCCACAAGGAAAACCTTGGCGATGTGAGTTTGGCAGGGCAAAGTTTGCACCATACTGGAGCCCGAGCAACTGGGTTGGGTAGGTGGAAGGTTATCAAAACCAGCCTGTTTATTGGAGAAATTGATTTTCGTCATTTTAAAATGGTAAATTTGGGTACAAAATTTCAACAGTGTGAGGATAAGGTCAATGCAGGACATGGAACTTGACTGGCCGTTGTGGACGTGGGGGCACAACATGTTTTTGAGCAGAAGAGCATGACGTGGCAGTGCGTCAATCAACCCTAGGGTGGCCTTGAGGACGCGTAGTTCTACGTGTCTCTGTGGTGGGGAAGATGAGGAAGGCCAGCAGTCAGTGGATGGGTTCAACCAACAGTTCATTTTTCCAATAACAAAAAGGTCAGGGGGTAACAGAAGGGCTTTGACTGACAAGAAAAATTCCCAACGTTCTCGTGCACAGGTCAGAGCATAAATGTTGACAATAGCATGCACTATGTTGGCCCACAAAAATTTGACAACAAGGATGCAGTCACAAAGGAAGGTTTCAGATGATAAAAATTTAAAATAATTGTTTTTTGAAAAAGCACCCCACAGTGCTCAGACCAGAAGTATAGGGAAGGGAGGAGCATGGATTTTCATGTTTACTCAGAACTGCGTGGACAGTGGGACTCCTGGATGGCCAGGATATCCATGAGTAAATTATGTTGTAAAAAAATCAGTTTCCTAGCCCAGGATGGCGAGGCCTTGAGTCCAGCAATGTTCAACGTCCCTAAAGTAAAGGCTCCCCCCATTGCACCTTAGGTGTGAGGGGAAGGGCACCCGAGACCTTCAGCCTTCTCTTGTTCTTCACAGCGCTTTTTGGCGCCTCTGGTACATGATGCAACGTAGTCGGTAGAATGGGTAGATTTAGCAGTTGGGTTTGCGTTGGCTTTTGCCTTTACTTTTTGTTTCACCGCTGCAGAACAAGATTTTTGCGGTGTGTGCATTTTTGGTGCACAACGCTTGATTTTGATTTTTTGGCTGGGAGGTTGGAGACCAATTTAGTTCCAATTGAGGCTTGGGTGCATTGGTTGGGTGAAATCAACTCACCCATCAGGACATCTGTTTGGGCGGCCCAATTAGCTTGGGCGTCCCAATCTAATTGGTTGAGAGATTCCTGAGCTGTTTCTGCCGCAAAAGTCTCAATGTCCTCCTGGAGTTGGGAGGGTGGGATAGCAGAAGTGACCTTGGCTGCCTCCTTGGCCGCCGCCTTGCAGGCCTGTTTGGCCCTCTTCCACTCCTGAGGGGACACTGGGTTCACTATTAAGTAGCAACCCTGTGTCCCCACGGGAAGTCAGCCTTTGTATCTGAGGTTGGTTCATAGTGGGTTTCACCGTTGCTCATTGCCGTCAAGGGAATTTCCTCATATGTGATGCCCTTCTTGGAGCGGCAGGTGTGTGCCTAGTGGCCAAATGAGTCACAATAGGCGCAGATGGGAGGTGCGCTGTCCACGGTGACCCTGAAAGGTTGGGTGGCATGCCTTTCAATATTGACATAAGTGGTGTGCGGGATTTGGGTTAGATCCTGCGCTATCCCCTCAGCAGGGGTTAGGACTGCAATTGCTTTGCCGGTGCACAGGTGTGGCATCATGAAGCGTTGCATTTTGAAGGATTGTATTTCACCATATATGGCGAGCCCAGCCCTCAGGTGTTAGAGTATGGCACGTTTGACCATAGTGGGCAGAATTTCGAAAGTAATAAAAATTTGGTTAGATTTTTTCCATCTGGTGCACTTAGTTTTGATGGCCCGCTGACCGTCGGGGACATCTATCACAATATGTACCATTGCAGCTTCATCTGCTGCCTCCTTGCTCTCAAAACCAAGATCCAGCCAACTGCATGGCATAGAATGAGGTGCGACGTACACCGCGTTCAGGAAATGAGTGTGCACATCCCCACAAAACTTTTACCATAGCACCATTTGCTGAATATCCAGGAATACCTGTACTCCATGTTCTACTGATGAGAGTGGTTGAGAGTTTGGCATATCAATGACTGGTTGCATCGCGCTTGCCAAGCTAGAATTTCTGGGAAATGGTTACCACCAGCTTTTTGTTAAGTTTGTCTATTCCTACGGATTCACCATGGCGTTTGTGAACTGTGGATGTCATGGGGACACCACCTGTGCCCTTTACCTTACTTGCCCAACTGCTCCCTTACATGGGTGCTAGCTAATCTCCTTGGTGAGATTATTAAACTAAAACCAAACTTGAATCAAATTTGTTTCAAAAGTGATTATAACGAAAGAAAAATCAAAAAGGGTAGGATCAAGCTGTAATTTAACTTAATTTTAATAGAGGTGGGCCGACCTGAGGATGATACCACACTGATTAGGGAAGTGAAGAAATAGAAAAGGAGGATAAAACCTGAAAAACCTCCATGCGCGGCATATGATAGGCCAGGAACTTTATGGACCGCCTTTGCTATTCACTATCTCAGTTTGGGGCATTGGTGCGCAAAACCAACACAGTCAAAGTCATCCCCTACCCAAAGTCCATTACCAGGATTGAACTTGGGAGGCAGTGGTAGAGGGTCCATACTCTACCACTGGGGTATCCTCCCTAGGATCAAGCTGTAAAAGTTAAGATTGTTGACATGGTGGCTAAAGGTTGGATGATTAAGAAAACCTCCCCAGTGTCCTCCCCAGTATTTTTTGTACAAATACCTGATGGCACTCTAAAATCCTGTGTGGATTATGACCTCCTGAATAACGTTACAGTTTCTGATCCATATCCCCTTCCCTTGGAGGTGGCCATTTTCCAAGCCATTTTTAAGTCAAAAGTCTTCTCTAAAATTGACCTGGTGAACACATTCCATCAAGTGCGGGTAAAGTCTGTCCAGGAATGGCTGGCAGCTATTCAGACCAGTATGGAGTTTATTAGTTCATAGTTATGCCATTTGGGCTGAAAAATGCGCCAGCAGTATTCCAACACTGCATTGATGATGATTTAGGGGGCCTCAGGTTCTCCTGAACAATAGCATACGTTAAAATATATTTTAAATCTACTCTCCTAACGCTGAACAGTATGATAAGGATTTGGTGGCCATGGTGTCAGCCCTACATAAGGCTGGGTTAGTGGCGAAACCCTCTATATGTAATTTTTAAAGAAAAGAGGTGCAAAAATCTTTCTTTTGCTTCAATACCCAAATTAAAGCCAAATTCGGATTTTAAAAGTTATAAAAAAACGACCACTTGATTGAGCCAAAACTTACTGATGTCAATGCAATTGATGCTTGCTGCCATGGCTTGGAGTGGTGGTGCGCCACCATATGGTGTCTTTTGGCCGCAGCTGAAGTGCGCCTGGGCTGGCTCTGCTAGCCCTTCCAATGCTACCAGGCGTTATGTCCCCCTCAGGATTTGGCCCACTACCTCAACAGCTCTCATGCGGTGCTCTGGAGCCCTTTGTTGCTCCCACGGAGCAATTTGCATTTCAGCCTCAGGGTCAAATATGAGAATCTCTTCCCATATAAAATTGCAGCCATCATCGAGATGGCCATGGCAGTTTTCAAACCTGCCAGCTTTATTGACTTCTTCCCCTTTAAGGGGTACTTTGACCTTGACTTCCGCTCTGAAGCTGATTCAGTGGCAGCAGCCAAGCTGCCATTAATTTTAAAGGAAATTCCTTTGCCCACCATTCGCACCTGGCTCCCAGATGAGGTCACTTTGGTGGTACAGTTCTCTGGGTTGCTCTCTTTCCTTTCCCCCAAATACCTCCACCACGAGCTCACAGAGGGTTTGGCCATTTACAGCACAAACCCTATATTGCAGTTTGTGGTTCCCAATGGGGTGGATCAGTTGGCAGGGCCTCACGCCTTTACAACAAATTTGCCCATTTCATCATGACTCTCACCTCACGATTCCCCCTGCACCATGATCAGATCCACCCCTGATCACCCATTCTGGGCACGCGTTGATAATGGCTGTGCCATTTTTTCCCTTGTGCTTTGAGCTTGACCACTCAAAGCACAAGTGCCCCATGGTTGCCACTTCCACTGCATCCACTGCTTAGGGCTTGGGCGTTGCCCGGTGGCTGCCTCACCCCAATTTTTTGAATGGGGCTCGATCCTCCCACCCCCAACGTCAGGGAATTCTGGCGCTGCTTCCAAAGTGGTGACCAATCAAAATTAAAGCAAATTTAAAGATTTTGAAGATTTGACCAGATTACGGAATCCTGAGTTGATGGCTGAACTAGTTTCAGCTGAGCTGCCATGGTTGACAGTACATGGCCAATCAGCTCTGGCCACAGCCCCAATTCCTGTGGCTGTCCCAGCGTTGGCTGAATCCAATCTATTTGAGGCTCTTGAATGGATTGAGGAGGATGGACGGCCATGCCACGTGAAACTGGATTTTGCTTTGGAGGAGCTCTTTGTTGAACCTCCCAAATCACGTTCCTGCCTTTTCATCCAAAAATGGGTTTCTTGTTTATAAAAATATTAACACAATGGCAGTTTCAGCTGCAGCTGCCCCGGCCAACACCCTCCTCCACCAGCAACTCCATGGGGCAATGGAGCCCCTTGTTGAGGGTATTCCTATCCCCAATTTACTTCATGATTTTGAGGAAGATGCGAAGTATGAAATTGAGGAGCTTGCTTTTGGTGTGAGCCATGCTTGCATCAAAGCAGCAAAAAACTTCTCTTTTTGACCCCAATTATCCCAAAACCTGCTGGTGCTTCAAGTCATTTACTTGTGTGCTGGCTCTCATCATTTTTGATGAGCATCTACTTGCTCAATACGTTGAGGCGATGGACACCACCGGCCTCATTAACAAAGAAAACCCCCAACTATACCTCCTTATGCCCCATGTCGCTGATGCTCCCACCCCAATGCTGTCCGCCATGGTCCACCAGCTAAAGCGGGCGCTGGAAAAAGTTTCCCAAAGCCTCCTCGCCAACTGATATGGCTTCCTAGGCTGATAACCTAGTGGCTATATTAGGAAATTTTTAATTTATGATAATTTGTTTGTTTGGCCTATTTGCAAATAAAGATGCGTGGCGGCCCCTCCTTTTATTTTTAGCACCATTAGTACTAAAAAAAGAGAGAGAAGAGGTGCAGTCCTAAAGAATCTAGTTTTGAAAAATGGTCACGTTATTGCTAATTAAAGCTAAAAGCTATTCATCCTTGGCCTACCCTGTGACCCAAAAGCTGCTCTGTAGATTTTTGGGGTATGTCACCATTTTAAAGAAATTTTCACCAGCCATTTTTGATCTTGCATCTCACTTACACCCCCTAGCTGGTATGAATACCACATTTTTTTGATCCAGAGTGTCAAAATGCTTATGATGCAATAAATGACATCTTCGCCTCTACTCCAGTTTTGCATTATTCTGATGATAAAAAGCATTTTATTCTGATATGCGATGCCTCAGGTACTGTAGTTAGTGCTGTCTTGTTGCAAGAACATGAGGGTAAAGAACACACTGTGGTTTACATCTCAAGAAACTTTAGTGTGACTGAGCGTGCCTGGGCCATATATGATAAAGAGTTGGCGGCTGTTGCCTGGTCCCTGATACATTGGCAGTATCTCTTACAAGGAGCCAAGCATACAGTAGTGGTGAGCGCTTACCACAAACCGCTTATCTACTATTGCAAGCCACAGAAGTTGGCCCACAGACAAATGAGAACTCACCATGATCCCTTTGGGTTTTAATTTAAGTATGAGTTTGTTAAGGGATCCATACATATTTTTCCATAATCCTTAGTTGCAATCATTAGAACATGTGTCTATTGGTGACTCAGAGTTATCCACAGTAATCTCACTTGAGCAAATTGTGCCACCTTTTAGCCCAGCCATTTCCACTTAGCTCCTTTTATTCCACTGCCCAAACCTGAACCCAAAATTAAAATACAAACCCAACCCTCAACTTTCCAAATCTAAAACAGCGCCCCACTACGGACCCATTACCTTAAAAAGAAACAGCCACTCCCACCTAAAATCCCTCCAAAGAATAATTTTCTCTCTTAGATGATGTGTTGGCTTTGCAAGCAGCTGCCGTAAAAGGTCAGACCTTATGTCTAAGTTTGGGATGACAATGCCCCATCTGGTGGTATTCCTAAAAGGATAGGGTAATTTATTTTTGTGACAAAGTATGGGTGCCTGCTGCCCAACGTTCCCGCTTCATAAAGGAACATCATTATCCCCCCACCATGGGACACCCAGGCGTGAAGAAATACATCAGCCTAATATAACATGGTTATTATTGAGATGGCCTTACAAAGGAAGTTCCTGCATGGATTGAAGGCTGTTTAACGTGTGCCCGCTCCAAATCTGACTGAACATGACAAAATGGGAACCTCCACCTGCTCCAACAAGCTAAAAGGCTATGGACCTAAATTTCAGTGGACTTTAATGTGGGTTTGCTAGTATCCCAGGGGTATGATTCTGTCATGGTGGTGAATTTCACAAAAATATGCCATCTTAATCCCTGTTTGACAACTATCTTTGAAGAAGAGATGGTGTATCTGTTTGTGCTCAGGTGTTTTCCTTGTTTGGTTTACCTCAGGAGGTAATTAGTGATAAAGACCTCAATTCATCTTGTCAGAAATTTTCCTCCCAGGCCTCAGAATAAGAATGTTGTGGGTGAAACTTGGCTGAATAGAGGGAATGTCGGACAATTATGAGTCCATGATAATAAGGAAATAATGTTCATTTTTAACGATTTAGTCAGCCAAAAGACCCTGGCTGACTCTCAATGGAACCCCGTGAATCAGGGCAATACTTTTACAAAACCTAATCCTGGTAAATAGCACAAAGTTAGAAAATCTGATTCCTCTAATTTTATGGCCTATTTCAGGGTAACCATCAAAGGGTTCACCCTCAGCCTCATCTAATCCCATTTAAGCACCTTCGCGGGAACCACCCCCTTTTATAGGCGTGGTCATGGTCCCCCAAGGGGCAATATTTTTAGCATAAGGAGATTGGCTAGGATAGTAAGTTATTAACCCATGGGTATGTCTTGCCCCAAAATAATCCCCCATTCATCATTCAGCTTAAAGGAAGCAAGTTTTTGGAGCTTTATTAGGATAAAAACACATATTACCAAATTTAAAAATTCCCAAGCCATATGAACATTGAGCCTCAACGTTTTTAAGCACCTTTATCATTTTATTAAGGTATAATCTCTTTTACCCCTGCGTGGCGCCTATTAAAAACTATAAATTTAAATTTTTTATAATATTTTTCATTTTTTATATTTTCCCTGTCAGTGGTGAGAAACGCCATTGATTTATATTGTTGGATTTAAGGCAGCAAGCACCAGCGAGCCATTTTCAAGCCAAAAATCCAACAAATGGTGCTCACTATGGGGGAGTCTGTACACCACAAAAACTATGAAAATGAACCCTCAGCTAGCCTTCATTGAACTCCAGCTATGTAAGGAGAGTGTCTATACTTCTCCTGTTCCCAGCGTGGTAGTGCACGGTGCACATGGTCAATGCTAGGGAACTAGTCAGTAATATAAACGTATTTAAGCCCAGCAAAGAGAGCTTAAGCAATAATAACTTATTAAAAGTAGTTATCATTGAAGGGAGCAACCAGACATAAGCGACGCAGTGTAATATGTGGTTTGATATAGGCGTCCTAGGTTGGAGAGAGCCTGGGTGGCCCAATGGTGCACAAGCGGATAGTTTAATCATAGATAAAATCAAAGGTTAACAGAGCATGAGACCTCCCAGAAGAGTTTAACACACAGGAATTTCCAAGATAACATAAAATTCGGAAACGGTGTACTTAGCAAAGAGTTTATTGGTAGGGAAAAGTTGACCAAAAAATGAGATTGGTCTCAACATTGTAAATTTAAGGGAATTATGGAAAACAATCAATTGAGGGAAGCGGGTCTAAGATGAGGTGTGCCAATAGGCACACGCTTCTAAAGGCAAAACGCTATATTGGGTAATCAACCAAACTTGGGTGATTGATTGTAAAGGTGTCTGACTCAAGCTGGATAGTTTAAAAACCGAATGATTTTGAAACCCCATTCATCCAATTATGAAGTGAACCGTTTTCCATTGCAACAAAGCTAGTTTGTTTTAACGCCCCTACTCTCATACAGGGCCAAACTTTTCTTGCGTCCATAAGCCAACTTGGGCATATTTTGCCTTTACACAGCGAGGGCCTATGGTATGCTTGAGGTCAGGGAGGCTTGCTAACTTCACCTTCTTGGCATCCTGCAAGCATCTTTGTTTCTAACGTTGGTCCCAAGGATGATGTCATTTTTCAACCATAACAAGCTAACTAGTTCTCTGCCTCACCTTAAACGGCTTGAGCAGCACTCACTACAATGCCCTAGTATAAGAAAACCCCCTCTTCGAGACAAGTTCATACATGGTGAGGGCAGTATTGCCTCCTTCCTATATGTTCATGAATCTACGATGGAAGGAGCCACTGACCAGCAAAAAATTCGGTCCATTCTTCCTTGCTTTAAATTGAATAGCACAAGAAAGAATGGTCCCCAACATTTCAACCTCAGTACTTGGGCAGAGGTTAAGCAAGCGCTTCTTGAGGAATTTGGTTCTAAGAAAAGTTTGCAGCGTCAAAAACAGTCCTTTATGTACCTTAGTTTTCAAGAGGTATAATTGATCACCTCGTTTGTTAAGAGCTTCTATATTAAAATTCACCCTTTGTTGCTTGCACAAATGCTCCCTCTTAAAGATGCAATTGCGGCTATCATAGCTGGCTTGGCATCTCATCTCTCCTTAGCAATGCATCTCTTTTTCTTAAAGCGCACGTTTAAAAATGTAGGGGATATCAAGGAGAATTTATTAACAGTTGCAAGTATCTATGAGTATGACCCTACACATGAAACTATGAGCCAATATCCTACGCCGTCCCATTTAACATCTACTACGGCGGTTTCCCTCTGGAAACTGGCTCCTATGGATCTGCCATCATCCACTGTTTCCTATTAAAATAACAATAATCAGTTGGTAATGGCGGCGATGGGGCAGTGCTACCTTTCGTCTTCAGTTCAGGAGATGTAGCTGGTGTAAGCCATAGCTCCTTTGCCTTGTTCATCTTCTTAAGAGCGGTTTTCTCAAGTGGTCCCAAAATTGGCTCCTAAGCAAAACCCCTTTCTCAGGTTCCACAAGCTACACCGTCTGTTTCACAGAAGCACACAGCCATCAAACGACCCATTTCTGTTGAAGTTAAAGCATCCACCTTCATGTTACTATCACCCTCAACTTCTCAATCAGCTAACTCTAGCCTGGAACCTGTCTCACTGAGGCATCAAAAACCCTCTACCAAAAAGCTCAAAACTCTGACTATGATAATTTCAACACCTCCCCCAAAAGTTAATAAAGTGGATGAGCAACCCCAGGACCTATCACCCCATAAGAGAAGACCTAAACCTACCCCACCTCTTATGGGCTCCCTAAACTGCATTGATAATCCCTCTGACGATGAATCTGAGGGAGGTGATGAAATTGTTGGCCATTACGTTTTAGGAGCCTCAGGTGAAGTGGAGGTACCTAATTGATTGAACCCAGAGAGAGTGAATTGGGCTAAGATCCCTCTTCACAATTATCTTCAGCAAGTGATATGAGGTTTTGAGATTATTGACACTGCCAGTGACGCCGACCAGCTCATTGCCACATTTCTCTGATCCACCCTGTGCTTTCATACCCTTCATACTATCCAGGAGAAATACCCTGAAACCAAAAAAAACTTCTTGTATCTACTCTTTATCTAAAAGAGGTTCTCGCTCTTCCACTTTCCTTGGGTGGTACTTTAACTAAAGTTGAGGTCGTCATTAATGGCGTGTGGGTCAAAGCTATCCTTGACACTGGGTCCCTGGTAAATGTTGTATCGACTAAGCTTATAAAGAAAATTAAGCTGGTTCCTGACCTATAATACACTCAAGAGTCTGGAACGGCGGGCCCAAACAACACCTGCGCCATTGGAGCCTACTCTTCTCTGACCATACAGTTTGGGAAGCTTCTCTTGTCAGCTCCAGCAGTAGCTTTGACCAATAACACCTACGATTTACTCATTAGAGCCCAATTTATGCTTTAATATGAAGATGTTGTAAATTTGAAGCAGGGCTGACTCTCCTTGCTTAACTATAAGATTCCTCTAATACTATCTAATGAAGATCTCAATAAAAAGGATTATGTTTGCACAGTTGAATTTTTTCCTCCGCTCTATCCCTGCATTAAACACGGCAGGATGGTATAAAAAACTGTTGCCTCCCTCAAAGGATGCCCTTGAGGGTATTCCTTTTTATGCTTCTGAAGAGGTGGACATTAAGGCTGGGGAACAAAAGGTAGTTGATACAAAGATTACCATGCAAATCCCACACAACTGCCTACTGCATCTCATTAGCATAGATGGAGTTAGTCCTTTTGAGCCCAGAAATTTGCCAGGGGTGTTAGATCCCGCCTATTATTGGCCTATAAATCTTTTTCTGGAAAATCTTAATAAAAAGGATATGGTGTTAAAAAAGCATCAGGAGATTGGAAGAGGCTTTGTAAGTCTCAGGGAATGTCCCCTGTGTGTTGATTGGGCTATTTTCCCGTTTCTGAGTAAGAAGGTACTGAAGAGGGAAGCTGTACCCCTTGTTACCCAGGGCAACCTCACCCACATGGTAGACAAGCGCTGGATAACAGCTCGCCCTCTTCGGATTGCTCCCCCAGTGCCCACACTCACCTCAGCAAAACTAGTATATTTAATCAGGGGAATATGCGCTAAGAACACCAAAATAAATTGATTGGTCCAAAATTAAGTGAAAACAACCCGATGATTGGATTCCACATAGTCAAAAAGGGACTAAGGCTGATTCATTGGGCAGAATTGCTAATGGTTTTTGATTTATCCAACACTGTGATTGTCAAGATTTACCCCCTCCCAAAATCATCTGGGATGATCCCTGACGTGCAGGGAGTAGCATCAAAGACCATTGACGAGGGTTTGAAGCTGTCAAGAGAGTGTCTGTAACTCTCTTGTTCTCAGTAAGGTGATGTGGGACGCGAACCCACATTGCTAGGGAACTAGCCGTTAAGAGAATGGAAAAATGGGGCACCTAGAATGGTGCTTGAGCAGAAGGTAACCCAGGCGAGGGTTTAAAACACCACATAGGAGAACGGGTAGTAAGAAAACTCCAAACTTGAGTAGACACCAACAGGGAGTCCATATTCGAGGGTATCTTGGCGCGAGTAGTCTTGGGTGTATCAGTCTGGAGGGGACCTGAACGGCCCAAGAAAGCACCTGGGATGCGTGTAAATGGTGATAATAGGTAGTGGCCCACATAGTTGGAGACCTCCCTGAAGAGGTTCGCCACCATGTTCACCCAAGGAACCATTGTAAAAAACGTAAAATAATGGGGAAACTTATTAAAGAAAGTTGACCAACAAGGAATGTTGGTCACAAAAACATATTTAAAGTGGGCCAGGGAAATTCAGGTTCTGCGGAAGTGCGCCCAAGCCTTGATGCTCCAATAAACAGATGCTTCCGTCCGTTTTAGTAAAATACACCAAAAGTGCCTTCAATCAAGTAATCAATTGAAGCCGTATTTTGCCTGAGCTTAAAATTTCATAGCTGAAGCAGGACTCGAACCCTTGCTCTCTTCAACCAAGCAAATCGAACCATCTTTGTTTAAAATGTAAACATTTGTTTCAGTGCCTGGGCCGAGACAAGAGGCTGGGCATTTTGCACCCCATTAGTATCAACCTGGGCATGCTTGGCTTGCACCCAGCCTTGATCTAAGGTGTGCTTTAGGTCAGGGAGAGCCTGAAGCTTCATCTTCTGGGCCTCCTGTCGCCCAGCCTTATCTCTGGCATCAGTTCCTACTATAATGTCATCCAACCATGACATTACCCTCTCCTCCTTCTTGGGCTCCACCCCCTCCAGGGGCGTTTGCTAAGGAGAAGTTCTTATGTGCTGACGTCAACTTCATAGCAGCAAAAGCTGGCTTAGGCTAAGATCCTGCAGCCTCAGGGAAATGATTATGAAATGATTCGATCAGGTCTTGGGCATGTACACAATCCCATGCTGGCACCCAACTGTTCTCTGCTGCGTCAAACCCTTTCCAAGATACCAAGTACTCAAGGCGTCGCTTAACCCTGCGGGAGGCTACTATTTCCTCCACTTCCCATTCTGGTGCCCCATCCACAAGATAAGCCTCAGGGGTCACAGGAGGAGGGCCCTCAAACAGGGTCAAGTTGCTTTCATGAAAGATGGAGAAGATCCGAAATGTGGAGGGAAGATCCAACTGGTATGAGGCATGTCCCACCTTTCTAACTACCCGGTAAGGACCAATCCTCTTTGGACCCAATTTTTTGCATGGCTGCTTGATAGGGATGTTGCGAGCATCAAGCATCACGAGATCCCCTTCCTTGTATGCTGGACCCACTCGGCGCTTTCCATTGGCATTCTCCTTATAAACCAGCATAGCCGCCTCCAAAATTGTGGACACCCCTTGATGGACCTTCTTGAGAGTCTTAGCAAAGTCCAGCACCGCTTTCACTCTGGAATCACAGCTGGGCTCCATGTTAAACGCAGGATTAAATCCGTGGTTAGCAAAAAAAGGTGAACAACTGATTGATGAATGCAAAGTGTTGTTGTAATTAAACTGGGCCATGGGAAGGTGAGGAACCCAATCTGAATGGTCTGCGGTGGTGTAACAATGCAGAAATTGTTCTAAGCACTGGTTCACTCGCTCATTCTGCCCATCTGATTGGGGGTGATAAGCAGTTGAACGGCAGGGGCAGATCTGAAGAGTTTTACACAACTCTTCCTGAAAAGACAGAGGTGAACTGGGGTCCCCGGTCACTAATATTTTCTTGAGGAACCCCATGAAGCGCAAATACATGGGCAACGAAGAGCCTGGCCATTTCAGCGGCAGTTATAGTTGTTCTGCATGGAATAAAGTGGGCGAACTTTGTAAAGTGGTCCACCACCACTATGATTGCATCATACCCATCTGAAACGGGTAACTCCACAATGAAATCCACTGATAGGGAAGTCTATGGCCCTTCAGCCTTTTAAACTGGTACCAGCAACCCTGCTAAAGGTTGCCGATTGGGTTTCATTTGATCGCAGATCAGGCACTCTTTACAGTACCACCCTACCTGAACAGGCAAGCCCTTCCAATTGTAAGTGCGTCGTATCAACTCCAAGCTCTTTGCTTATCCAGGATGACCAACTGTGATTCCGTCATGATGGTCCTGGATGATCTCCAGGCGCAGTGGTCCAGCAGGAACCCATAGGCGCCCCTGAAATCACACCATCTCATCCTTCATGTGATAACCCCTGGATAAGTCCTCCTGATTCAGGGCGCTCTTAGCGAGAACAACAGCATATTTGGCTGATAACGGCTGAGAAAGAACTACCTTCCTAAACATGATATATTCTGCTGCATTTTCCAAAGGCATGAGCGCTGGCGTATGTACCGTGGACTTAGGAAGTTGAGGCAGAATCATATTTGGTGGAATCATCAACTGGGTGTTGTGAATCTCTACCTCCCTTGGATTGGGAGCCAAAGTAGGGTTACGGCTCAAAGCATCCTCCAAACCATTCTCCTTGCCCTTGGTGAACTCATAGGAAAATGTAAATAGGGCAAGGGTCTCATGCTAACAGGCCTGACATGGTGTTAGAACATGTGGAGCCCGGTAATACAACAGGGCTTGGTGGTCTGTGCGTACCCAGAATGGTTGGGAGGAGCCATGTAAGTGGTGACGCCAGTAAATCAGCGCCTCCACCACTGCTAATAACTCCTTGTCATATACGGCGTAGTTTAACTCATGCAGAGACATTTTCCTAGAAAAATATCCCATGGGATGCTCGGACCCATCTTCACCCACCTGTAACAGGGCAGCCACAATGGCGAAGTTGGAAGCATCTGAGGACACAATGAACTCCTTTTGCAGGGTCAACATGGCGAAGGATGTATGTGGATAACAAGGTGCACTTCACCGCTTGAAAAGCATCCTCCAAAATGGGGGACCACTGAAGCACCTTAGCACCGCTGGCCTTATATAAGGGGGCTGCCACCTCGGAGAGACTGGGTGTGAACTTCTTGAGGAACGTACACGTCCCCAAAATGCTCCTCAATTCCTTGACAGAGGTGGGGGTAGGCCATTCACGAATAGCCTTCTCCTTGTCTGGAGTTATCATATGGCCCTGGTCAAAAACGACGTTGCCCAGAAAAGTAACCTGGGACTAGAAGAATTCGCATTTACTAATCTTGAGGGTAAGGCAAGTGGCCCTCAATCTCTCCACTACTTGTTGAAGGTGAACTGCATGTGACTCATGATTGGGGGAAAACACCAGAATGTCATCCATGTAGGCAACCGCACATACCCCCAACAAGTCTCCCAACGCAGCATCAATGCGGCGTTGAAAGATGACAGGGGCATTCTTAAGCCCAAAGGGCATAACCTGGAACTGTAAAATTCCTTTTCTGGTACAGAATGCGGTTAACCATTCCAGGCCCTTCTTTATCCGGATTTGATTGAACGCATTGAGGCAATCCAGCTTGGAGAAGACCTTTGCCTTCTCCACATAGCGCGCAATCTGGGAATCTAAAGGGATGGGATGGAGGTTGGGTATAGTCACATTGTTTAAGTTCCCATAATTGACACACGGATGTAAAGTTCCATCTGCCTTCTCCACAAAGAGCAGTGGGAGCAAACCGGGAGGTACGCTGAAAGATGGCACCTTTATACTACTGCTCCTTCACCCATACATCTAAAACCTCTTCCTCCCGGACAGTCAATGGGTATATGGGAGAAGAAATACGCACCAGATCCACAGTAAGTTTAAATTTACAATCAAACTCAGAATGTTCTGGTAGCATACTAGCTGAAGCTGCATCAAAGAAGATGCTAACTCCTCCAAACAGGAAGGTAAGGAAAATCCCACAGTGGGCTTCAGCAAAGGGGCAAGATATGAACTGGGAACATTGGGCCAATGAGGTAATTTGCCCGAGGCGTTATCCTCAGACAAAGGAACAATCAAATGGTGACCGTTTGTTAAAGACAAGGATAGAGTGTTTTGTTTCAAATTTGTTCTGACGTCAAACTTTCGCCACCACTCAACACCCAAAATGATGGGAAACAAGAGGTTTTTGATAGCTTGAAACTGGTCAGACAATAGATAAGAACCTACCTGGAAATTGACTGACTCCATGATGTTCAGTGTGAAAATATCTTGAGATGTTCCACCCCTAACCATACCACTTAATAAAGTAACTCAACTCAAGGTAGTCAGCAAGGTTTTGGTCAATAAAATTATTTGAAGCACCAGTATCCACCAAAATAGTTGTGCTGAATTTTCCATAAGAGGATGTAAGGGTAGCAGTCAACAAGAAGTATCCAGAATGGGATTTATTCAACGCAGAAAACGCCATCAACTCACCAGAAAATTCTTCCTCTGGCTTGAACAAGCCATCAGGGTATGTTTTGGAATCATAGAAGGGGAAGGATAGTGGGCCACTCTTACTACTGAGGCCACATATCCTACCACACCTTCTGCAGGTGCATATACTCCTTATATTTGTGACGAAGTTCCTTTTCCACTTCCTGAGAGCCCCTAATCATGGTAGGGGTCAAACGAGGGTTCTCAGGAGTAATCTGATATACTGCGATGGAGTCCTCATCCAGACCATAAGAGCAAATAAATGGTTAAGTTTGGGATAAATCATTTGCGTTATAAAATGCGTTTTCCAGTTCTAACGAACCCATACTCACTCTGAGGGTTCAGGGTGCATTGCTATTTAAGGCCATCACCCCAAGCCTAGAGCTGATGCCTCGGCATGCACCTCAGAAATGTGTTGGGAAGAGAAAATGATAACAGAATCCTTTTTTCGCTAAATTTGGATTTGGACCCTCTGATGTTCCAGATTTCTGCCGAGATGGGGAGGAAATCAGTGGAAGCATCTCACGTTTCAAGAAAAAATCACTAGTTGTGGAAGCGCTATTTATAGGGATGACCATGGGTGACATCATCGCGGCAGAATCATCTGAAACCTTTACTTCCTTCTCAGGGCTAGACCCCTGTACAGTTCCAATTTTAGAAGGAGTTGAAGGATTAGAAGGATAAGATTCCTTCATTTTAAGAAGCGCGCAACTTTTTGGTTCCCATATTTATATGGTTTGATCCGATGACAGCCCAATTACCTAGCCCCTTCTGGGTTGGGGTGGGGAAACTAACCAAAAGGGTTTTGAGAAGATGATCATGAAAAGTCTGAGACCACCAGGTGCGAGCAAGAAGAGTGGACACTTCCCAATTGGTAGTTGCAAAAATAACGCTGATACATATTAATACAAAACCTAATGAGAAAACTGTGGTGAGCACCATCATGGCAGTGATAAATGGCCAGCACACCCAATTTACTAATATTGGAAGTCCCACACGGATAATTCATATGCTCGTATAATAGAAGGGTTGGTCAACTAATGTCAAGAGAGTGTCTGTAACTCTCTCGTTCCCAGCAAGGTGATGTGGGATGCAAACCCACATTGCTAAGGAACTAGCCATTAATAAAAAGGGTAAGAAGACACCTCAAACGGTGTATGTGCCAATGGTACCCCAGGCAAGGGTGTAGAACGCAAAATATAAGATCAGGTATGTTAGGAACATAACAGCTTGAGTGGACCCCAGAGGGGAGTCCATAATCAAGTGTAGTTTGGCGTCCAGAAGCTTGGGTGCCTTGATCTGGAGGGGACCTGGGCAGCCCAAAGAGCACCTGGGATTTTGGTGTATTGCGATAGAAGGTAGTGGCCCGCATAGTTGAAGACCTCCACAAAGATGTCCGCCACCAAGTTAGCCCAAGGAACCATAAGTTAAAGTAAAAAACGGGTATTTTATTTAAAGGAAGTCGACCAACAAGGAATGTTGGTCACAAAAATGTATTAAAAATGTGCTGGGGAAATTTGGGTTCTGCGGAAATGCGCCCAAGCCTTAACGCTCCAATAAACAGATGCTTCTGTCCATTTTAGTAAAATATACTGAAAGTGCCTTCACTTGAGTAATCAATTAAAGCCTAATTTTACCTGAAGTCAAAATTTCATAGCTGGAGCAGGACTCGAACCCTTGCTCTCCAACCAAGTGAATCAAACCATCTTCATTTAAAACATAAATTGTTCGTTTCAAAGCCTGGCCGAGATAAGAGGCTGGGCGTTTTGCACCCCATTAGTATCAACCTGGGCATGCTTGGCTTGCACCCAGCCTTGATCTAAGGTGTGCTTTAGGTCAGGGAGAGCCTGAAGCTTCATCTTCTGGGCCTCCTGTCACCCAGCCTTATCCCTAGCATCAGTGCCTACTATTATGTCATCCAACCATAACACCATGGCTGCTTCCTTTGGCCTTATTCTCCCCCCAACATTCTTGAGGGGGTAATTTAAGAAATTTGCCTCCCATGCCTCATAAATAGGAACGTTGTGGGTGAAACTCGGCCAAATAGATGGGTCAGACATTTATAAGTCTGCAATAATAAGGAAATTATTTTTATTAATAAAAACGATTTAGTCAGCCAAAAAACCCTGGCCAACTCTTGGTAGAAAAATATGAATTGGGGTAACGCTTCTACAAAAACTAAGCTGGTATATAGCACACAGCTGGTAAATATGATTCCTTCAACTTCATGGCCTATTTCAAGGCACTCATTGAAGGGTTCACCCCTAGCCTCATCTAAAGCCCATTCAAGCACCTACTCAGGGACTGCCCTCTTTTATAGGCTTGGCCAGGGTCCCCCAAGGTGCAAAATTTTTTAGTGAAAGTGGATTGGCTTAGATATAATAAGTCGTTACCCCATGGGTAATCTTTCCCCAAAATAATCCCCCATTCATCATTCAGCTTAAAGGAAGCAAGTTTTTGGAGCTTTATTAGGATAAAAACACATATTACCAAATTTAAAAATTCCCAAGCCATATGAACATTGAGCCTCAACGTTTTAAGCACCTTTATCATTTTATTAAGGTATAATCTCTTTTACCCCTGCGTGGCGCCTATTAAAAACTATAAATTTAAATTTTCATAATATTTTTTATTTTTTATATTTTCCTTGTCAGTGGTGAGAAACGCCTCTGATTTATATTGTTGTATTTAAGGCGGCAAGCACCAGCAAGCCATTTTCCAAGCCAAAAATCCAACACACCTCAATGTTTTGTGAGGCTTTGTGTGACATGCTGAAGACTCAACCTCTGCAAGTCATTAGCTTACCATCCTCAATCAGATGGTAAAACAGAATGAACCAACCAGTCCATGGAGCAGTATCAATAATGTTATGCTACTGCCTCCAAGACACGTAAGTGGTAGACCTTCCTTTCTCCCAGTTTTCATATAATAACTCCTTACATGCATCCACAGGTTTATCACAAATGTATGCTAACTTAAGTTACAATCCAACCTTCACCCTTGGCCTCAAAATAGGAAGTAATATCCCAGCCAAAGACAACTTTGTTAAGCACATCCAGAAGGTGCACCTCCAGGTCCAACAACAGTTGACCAAATCAACTAATGATGCCAAACAGTTTGCAGACAAAAAAGTCATGCAGCTCCAGAATATCAGTTAGGGGATTTGGTCATGCCTGACACCAAGAATTTAAACATCAAAGTGTTTTGTTGTAAGTTGGCTTGCAAACGAGAAGGCCCTTTCCTATCTCAAAAGTGTTGAACATAGTATCCTTCCATGTGGAACTGCCCCTACACTGGAAAATTCAAACCTCCTTTTATGCATCATCCCTATCCCTCATTAAAAGCCAGAATCCAGCAAAGGTTGAATCTATTACAATAGAAGGAGCCCCAGAGTTTCAGTAGAAAAAATCTTAGGCTCCTGTCAGATTAAGTACAGAATTTATTACTTGGTGTCCTGGAAATGGTACTCCACTTATGAGAACAGCTGGGTGCCTTCTAAAGATTGTACCAACTGTCAGGAATTGATAGCTAAATTTCATTTTGAAAACCCTAAAGTCTCTTCTCCTTCCTCACCCAAGCCACTTATGATTGCAGCCCTCAAGTTACCAGTTCCCCATAAGAACTATTCTTTGGTTCAAGACCCAGAAGGTGACATAGATCCCATTTTATAGGAAAGGGTAATGTAAGGTTCCAGGACCCAGCAATCAAGCTAGATAGAACCCTGAATCCTTTTAGAACTTATAGGAGGCCAATCTTAAGGCTTTTTCCTTACCCATCTCTCTGATCTATTGCATACCCTGGATGAGAGATGGTAGCAGCTGTCCCACCTTGTTTTCCTCCTTCAACTCCCAATGCAACTCTCCAAGTCACTCCAACTATCATTTCAGAATCAGCAGAACACTATTTAAAGAAAATTAATCAGTTTTGTATTGATTTCAGAAAATCTCATAATATGATGGTTTCAGAAACTAAACCCCTCACCAAAAAGAGGGCTCCCACAGAGACGCCTTCAATTGGAAAAGCTTTGATACCAGCGTATCCTCTTATATGAAAATTTTACCTAATAAAATCATCAAGTTTCGACCCTTGTTGCTAAATCACAAGCCACAGGACTTAATTCATATGAGTTTAGGTAATAGAAAAGCAAAATCTAATGCTTGGAATGACGTTTGAACTTGCTAGCCAATCAAACAGCACTGTTTCTCGTTATCAAATGCACAGATTGATTCCCATAAGCGAATCCATTGAGAATAACAATTTCCAATTGGGCTATCGTTCTTGAACCAAGCTTCCTTTTTCATCAATCTACCCTTAAAAGCCCAGCACCCTTCCTATGGTAGGGTGTTGGGTTATTGTTTTATCATTTTTTAAAAAACCATATCCTCAAAAAGTTCTGTTTTCCCTATAATTTTATTGATTGTATTAAAATCTGCGGGTTTTGTGTTTCCAAAGTTGACAGTACCCAAAGGTCATGTTTGTTGGCCTCAAGGATGGAGAAAACCTTAGGTGCTAGCTTAACCCCAACCGTTGAAAACTTCAACTTCACAGTGACAAGTATCCTCCCTAATCTTCCTCATCCAACTCTGATAAGAAGCAGCTCAAGAGTCTGTGCCTGTTGTTGTGGCTGCAAAAGCACCCAAAGTTACAGGCCAGGTTTCTATTGGCACTTGCTTATCCTAACACCTGCATGGAGAGGAACTTCTCATGGAGCCTCAAGCTGTGATAACTATGTGACCCATCTATCCCACCATCACCCAAATTATACCACCCCATGTTGCAATTAAATTGGTGCTCAACCACCCATCCCGGGAGTAGATTAGGAATGATTGGGTAATATGCTCTTGCTGCTTTAGCCTACACCATTCCAAGTCAAATTGCAGCAGTTTAGCACATGACTGAAACCAATGTCCCCCACTCAACCCTCTGAAGTTCGCTTTTCCACCAATTCAAACTTCCAAATTAAATCCAGATTTTAAAATTCAAATCAAGACACGTAGAATTCAAGTAAAATCAATTGAAAAGCGCCATCATCAAATCACCAAACTTCCACATCCAAATGGAATCAGGTAATTAATCAGTCAATCTTCTTTCTACCAATTCCCTTTCACTCCTGCGCACCACTTCACATCTTACCTATTTGAAATTCTTTGTGAGATTGACAAATCAGAACAGGTCATCATGACTCCAAATCCAAATATTGATTTCTCTGAATTTCTAATATATTTTTAATTTAAAATGATGGGTTCTAACAAAAGCAAAATAAATTGCATATCAAACCACTCTTTTGCCATAAATGCTGCCAATTTGCTCAACCATGTCCCTGCCCATATTTTAGTCCACAAGGGAGCGCAGATACTCCTTGATATACTTTCGAAGTTCCCAATTAAATTTATAGCTGAGGACACCGAAGATGTTATTATTTGTTACCAACTTGTAAACGAAAATCATTGCCACACTTAGTCAGCGAACTTTAAATTGGTTGAACTATAATTTCGCCAAATATGTCCATGACCTTCTAGCCTTTTCTACCAAGGCTGAATCTGTACTTGCTAACTAATTGAGATAGTGCAGTCAGCGATATATTTGATGTGAATCCTGTGATTGCAGACTTTGAGCCCCACCCAGCTGATATACCCATGCAATTCTTGTCTGCCCTTGAGCATTATATGCTATGTATTTAAACAGTACAACTTCACCCTGACCCCCCTCAACCTCCACTATTTCTGGTAGGTGGTTTATCAGTTACTGATTTATTGAGAGGTCGAAATTAATTTTCTAAATTGTAAGAATTAGTTTAGTCCCATAGACCCCAAATTGATAGTTCATAATTTTCCAAGGTCTGCCCACCTCGAATAAAATATCTTCATCATGTCTTATACTAATTCTATTTAATACTTTTGATAAAAATGTTAAATAATAACTTAGAGCTAAAGTGCAAAATTTGATTTAACACTTTCAAATTCACTCATAACTGCCCTCATCAAGGCGAAAAGGTGTAATCGATTGGAATTCGCTAAGCTAAAGAAATTTGATATGACCAAATTGATTGGCTACTGAAATTTTCAGCAGGTACATCACTTATTAATGCCTACCTAAATTAGCTTCGGAATGTTACCGTTATTTTGAGTCTGGTGGATCTGACAAAAATCAAATTATAGAACTAATTCAAATTAAAACTGATACCCTTGTCTAAAAGCTTTATAATATCGTTGTATCAAGATTTTTGATCGTATAAGTGATCTATCGTGGTTTTAATAGGTTAAATTAATTAAGATAGTTATCCCTATACATTGATAATAAAATCATATTTTATACCTAGCTTAGCTACCTGCAGAGGCTTAGTAAAAATTAGGATGCATGGAACTACGGTAGAGTTGATTAACTGTTAACAGTTTGGCCTAAAGGCTGGTGGTTCAAATTATCGTTGCTTATATTTAAACTCAGATATTATCTAACTCTATACGTTTCTTTCAAGGTGATATTAGCATATATACTATAGATTTATTAGTAATTTTGAACCTTTATCAGTTATATCTTAGACTATGCAAATTTCTTAAAAAAATTATTGCATTACTTTTATATCTAAAACAGTTTTTTTTACTTTTTAGACAAAGATTTTAAATCCTCTTAACTTATTACTCAGTAAGCAATATTTTTATATCTATTAATAATAACTAGCTACTAAGTATTAATATAAAGTAGATTTAATATGTAACAACTTGAATAAATGTTATACCACATAACTTAGTTTTTTAGTTAGATTTAGATATTATCATAATAAGTAAAAACTCTATTTATCAATAATCTTTATATGGATATTTTGCTATTTTTATTTTGCTGTTAAATTAAAGCATATATATTGAAAGCTTATATTGTAGAATTTTTATAATTTGTTTTATATTAATTTATTAGTTTATCTACTCAATAAAACACATTCATTGACTGACATACTGACTGGCTGATATCTGAAACTTTGAGTCTGACAAGTTCAATCTATTTGGGCGAGTAGGCAAGAATTGGTGAATATTATCGAATAATTCACCAAATTGCTCACCTGAAACTCAACAAAAATCAGTATTAGAGTTTAAGTAGATTAAGTAGTTAGGATAATCAGCTCACCAGCCACGAGAGCAACAGTGGAGCTGTTAGTCCGAGTGGCTCGAGAGTAGTGCTGGCACAGCCTATAGGCTACAATGTGAGCTTATCATCTGATAAACTAAATACCGTAGCGAAGCACGGGTATTTGGATGTTAGGTTTATATATTTTAAAAACCTGCCTAATTTGGTTCACCTAATTAATAAAATACTTTTGGCAAGTTAAGTAAAGTTGATTTAGTAGTTTGGAAGATATGTCACTTGCTCAATAATTTTAAGTATAAAGAGATGTTTCGGGTAACAGGTTGGTGTTATTTGATTGATTCGATAGGTTTATTTTGTTTGGCCGAGTGGTTGATGGCTTTTGGTCAAATCGATAGGACACAGTTTAGTTTTGAGGGATGATTAGTTATTGGTTGATTTGATAAGTTCATTTAGGTTTAGCTGAGTGGTTGGTGGTTTTTGGTTGATTCGATTGAGCAATTAGATTTGGCCGAGCGGTTTTGTTTATCTATAATATAAAATCTAAATTGATAAATTTGAATATCTGAAATTCTATAGACACCGTAGTGAAGCAGGGTAATGAATGCTAGTGGTAGATAAAATTAGAATTCTAAACTTACAGGGAGCAACATAATTATATGTGGAATTTTAACGAACTCCAATGGCCCTTTAAAAGATTGCTTAAATAACGAGATCAATTTAATGCACTTTATTTAAAACAACGGTTCTTTGATTAGAGAGCGATCAGGGGTAGCATCAACTTTAATATTGTGAGGGGGTAACTAATTTGTTTTTATTAAATAAAAATGTGAATTGGCTGCTGAATAATTCAATACGAAACATTTGTAGCAACCTTTTACTGGAGCCTTCAGTTAGGTTTTAATTTGAAATGCGTTGAAAGCCTTGCTTTAAAATGTAAATAATCATAACATCAAGCATGCAGGCAAGTGGGGTTTGAGTGAGGGGAATAAAATGGATTTGGATTAGTTGCTTGATTACAGATTCTGTTGATAATTTCACCTAGCAACACGGATCAAAAAGGGACTGTATATATTAATTAAGTACGCTTAGAATTGCGTAATAAGGTAACCACTTAAAATTTACAATATCAGTCGATTAAATATTTTGCATAATTATAGCCGTTATATTCAAATTAACCATCTCGCATGTGTTTCAAATAAAATACGATTGGGGATGCACTAATTTTATAACCCCAAAAACATTTTTAGACTTATTATAAAATGTAGTTTTATATAGTAAAGTAGTAGATTGAAATTAAATTTTTTATATTACATAATCCAATCAATAAACATTAGATGGTGAGTTGATTAACTACCACATAGCTAAAATTATTGCAGCTTAAATCTGAGCTCAGTGAAGTGCACCTCATGCAGATATATAATTTGAGTTTAAATATCAAGCGGATGCTAACCTTAACTCGAACCCAATTTAAAATTGTGTATAACTTCAAACAAATGTGGTATTGCAGCTTGGTTCAACTACCTCTAAAGTATTTGGGGAAGAATCCACATTTAACCAAAACAATAAGCAGTTTATTGGTTATATGTAGGAACTTTTAAACTTGGGTTGGGGTAGAGGAGTATTTAAAGCATTGTAAGCAAGTGTCAGCAGTAAGCTAAATATCTTCCTATACTTCTCAAGAGCTTGCTAGAATTATTTTTTGTGATAAAACACATGATTTTGCTAAATACAGTTGGAATACAAGCTTTCTGATAGAGATTAATGCCCAAGCAAAGAGTTTATCTTTGGTTTATATAATATTTTTTAAGGGTGGTTAGCCTGGCAGGGTAATTCCTGCTTCCTCCCTAGTACAGGTTTTGTTCAATACAAGTTCAAAACCTGTACTGGCTGGAAAGATTATTGGTGTAGTATATTTGTCCCAAGATAAACCCACCTTGAATACTTCTATGTAATAATTCCTTGGAGCATAGCCTAAAATAACCCTAAATCAAACTATGGCTCCTCCTGAACCTAACATTGCTCCTTCTAATCTAATATTGTATACACCTTTAGAGCAAAGTGCAAAGAAAGATCTTCTAGAAGCTCTTAAGGAGCTTCCCAAAAGAGAAAGAGAAGAAACCAAAAGAAAAAGAGATTATTATATAAGAAAAAAAATTTAGAGGTTAAGCTTAAGGTTTTAAACTTTGTACAAAAGCTCTTATTTTATGATGAAGCCTGCTTTCCCTTCCTAGAGAAGCAAACAGGCCAGTGAAAAATATATATGATAATATATTCTAATAATATTATTTTAGGGGGAGGGTATCTATATTATGAGAGTAATTTCCTGTGAAAGAGTATATGGACTTTACTATATCATAGATATTAATGGGAAGCTCTCCCGCCCTATATCAAGTGTTTATAAAAATATCTTAAAAGGGATATTTTCTGCTGATCTTAGAGGTATTAATACCTCAAATATATTTTTTGCCCAAGATACTGTTCCAGCCTATATTAATAATAAAATACTTGAGGCTCACAAAAAATTTAAAGGGCAGCTTATATTATATAAAGGTGATATCCCTTTGCCCCAAATACCCAGGATTGAAATCCTATGGATTTTACATTTTAGGATTTTATAAAGAGTGAGGTTTATATTCAAACCCAAGAACAACTGATGAACTCTCAGCTGCAATTAGTGTAGCCTTTAGATCTTTTATCCCAACCATGTACCAAAGAGCTATACAAGCAGCTCTAGATTAAATAAGCTCATAGTTTTTCATGAAAGTTTATTATTGTTGAAATAACTTTTTTAACTATTAAACCTAAATATATAAGAGAAATACCACTGAATGACTCTTCAAAAATCTTTAAAAAAGATCAACCTAGAAACTTGAAATTTTATATATATATTTCTTATTTAATATAGATATCCACTAAGAAATGATTTTTTATCTTTTATAATAAAATAAAAAAGTTTTATATATAACAAGTAAAAATTATATATGTTTTTAATGATAATCAATATAATGTTACAGCTGAACAGTTAGATATTCAGTTAGTCTAATATATTAGATAGTTTTATTAAGTGGTTAGTGGTCATTTAACTGGTTAGCAAGTTAATATATATCAAAACCTTGAATTAAAAACCCAATTGGTTTATAAAACCTCCTTTAACATAATCAGCTCAGCTTTAGCTCTAAACTTTAATCTTATTAAAGTCAGTTATTCAAATCTGGTGCAATCACTTTTGTCTAGTCACTTTTTAAAATTTAATTCTTAATAAATAAGGGAAAATATACTAAGCAATAGAATACCTAGCCTAATGAAATTTTTAGCATCAAAAGTCAATTTAATATAAAAATAAATAAAAGATTATAACAGTGTTTTATGGTTGATTATCCTTGGCATTAGTCACTGGTAATCCTAGAATTTGATTGAATATCAGTATTGATCTTTGATGGGTTAGGAAGGGTAAATTAACTTGAGAAAACAATAATTAATTGGGACAATCCCTGATGCTTCAGTTTAGCTGTACTTAAGTTAGTAGGAGCACAATCTGGCATTTGTCAATATATACTAATAAAAGCAAGTATATATATGTGCACAATACCCATCTAAAAGTACAGCATTAGAGTTTTGGAAATTTGTATATAGGTAGATGAGAGAGGGTCTGTATGCACCTTGAAGCCAGTTTTCAATTTTTATAATAAAAGAAAAAGTTTCATATATATATGAAGAGAAAATTTTATATACTTTTAATGAAAATTGGTGTATTGTTATGGCTGAGCAGTTTGATATTTGGTTTATTTTAATAGTTTCAATGGTTTTGGCAAGTGGTTGGTGGTTTTTCTTTGTTGGTTGATTTAGAAGTTCAACAATTAGTTTTGGCTAGGTGGGGATTGGTGGATTTAGATTATTCAATGGGCTCAATGGTTACAGATAAATAGTTAACATTTTTGATTATTTGCTAGGGTTAATAGGGTTTGGCTAAGTGGTTGGTAATTATATATTGATTCAATAGAATTTGATTTCTTAATTTTATTGATAGCCATCTAAAATTTAAAAAAGAATTGATTAGGATCATCTTGTAAACTTTAAACCCACAAAGAATCTAGGTTAAACTGGTCGCCAACAAGGATTAGCCTAAACTTTTCTTTACAAAACTATCAATGTGTTTATTTGTTTATATAGGATAATTTATCTCATTAGCAAATAACTAAAAATTACCACTTGGCACAAGTACTTTATATAGTTTGGGAATAGTAATATGCTATCTTTTTAATAAAATCATAAAAATTTTACTAACAGTTATATATGGGTTCTAAATCATATATGTTTCTAATGGTAATTATATAGCAATTTGGTTGAGAAATTTTTAATTCATTTAATTTGATAGTTTTATAGGTTTTGATAAGTGGTTGATAGTTTTTAGCTGTTTTGTAAGTCCAACAATTGGTTTTGGCTAGGTGGTTGGCAAATTTAGGTTAATTTGATGGGCTCAATAGTTTTAGGTAATTCATTGATGTTTTAGTTAATTTGGTAGGATTAATTGACTTTTACTAAGTGGTTAAAGGTTGGAATATTCTATAGGTTTAATGGTTTCTGAACTTATTGATACCCATCTTTCAATATAAAAGCTAAAATAATTTAAATCATTTGGTAAGCTATAAAAACTGTAGTAAAAGCATAAGTATATGGATGCTAATATATATATATATAATAGTGGAGTTACCTGTGCTTCACTATAGTATCTATAGAATTTTAGATGATTTAAATAAATTAATTTAAATTTATATAGATTAAACTCTCAACCATAAAAATATAGCAAATACCATTAAAACATATAGGATTTTCACTTGTTATATATAAAACTTTTTTTACTTTAGATTTTTAAAAATCCTTTTTAGTGCTCACCTACATCACATAAGGAACCTAAATACCATATTTCAAGTTTCTAGGTTGATATTTTTTTGGAAATTTTGTGATGAGTCAGCCAGTGGTATTTCTCATATACATAAAGATAGGATATATTTAAATATCCCTTACTTTCTTCCTGGGCCCGCACATTTCAAAAGATTGAAGCTAAGGAGCCCCCTTATCTTTAAGGAGCGTGTTTGTAACTCTCCCATTCACAGAGAGGTGGTGTGAGATGCACATCCACACCGCCAGAGAACTAATTGTTAGGGAAATGGTAAACAGGGCACTGCATGAGATGCCAGAGCCAAAGTAACCTAGTGTAAAGGTTGATAATGGGTATATAGTAGTTGATAATAAGCAAGTGGGAACACTTGAGTGGACACCTCAGGGGAGCTGAGACCAAGCAAAGATCTGTGCTGGGGTTTTGGGTGCCTCAGTCTGAAGGGGACCAGAAAGCCAAACGGTGTACTTGATTTTTTATATAATTTTGAGAAAATTGAACGGCAACATTGTTGAAGTTCTCCACAAGGAGGTCTGTGCACAGATTCACCCACATAAATATAAATTTAAAATACAAATGTTCTGGAAAATTTTTATTAAAAGGAGTCAAACAACACGGAAGGTTGGTCTTGAAGGAACATATATATATATATAAAATCTTGGAAGATCATCAATTGGTGGAAGTGGTGCTAAGCCCAGCTGCGCCAATAAGTGCATGCTTCCATCAGGAAGGGTACTATAGCTGGAGATTGACCAAACTTGAGTGATTGATTGAAGGCAAGACAAATCAAGTAAAATTTTGAAAACTGAATGGTTTTTGAACCCCATTCACTGAGCAACCAAATTATACCATCATAGTTTAGAATGTAGCTTGTGCGGTTTAATGCCTAGACTGTAACATCAGGATGTGCCTCACACACATTCCCAGGACCAACCTGAATATTTAGTCAGTACCCAGTGTTAGTCCAGGGTATGCTTAAGGTAAGGGAGGCCTACCAACTTCAGTTTTTTGGCCTCCTGACGTGCAGTTTTTTCCTTTCTGTTGGTCCCCACAATTATGTCATCCTCACGCCATAACATTACCCTCTCATTGTTTTGGGGCTTCACCCCCCTCAAGGGGCTTGCACCTGGGAAAAGTTCTTTAATCTGGGGCCAACTTCACTAGAAGCAACAGTTTGCTTTGACTGAGATTCAGTAGCCTAGGGAAAACTCTTGTGGAAAACTTCAATCAGGACTTAAGCATGTGTGCAATCATGTGCTGCTACCCAGCTGTTTTCCGCTTCATCAAATCCCTTCCAGGTACCAGGTACTCAAGCCTTCATTTTACTTGGTTGGAGGCTACTATCTTTTACACTTCCCACTCCAGCGCCACATCCACAAGATAAGCCTCTGGGGTCTTTGGAGGGCTCTCAAACAACGTCAGCTTGCTTTCATGAAAGACTGAAAAGATCTGGAACGAAGGGGTAAGATCCAACTGGTATGAGGTGTAGCCCACCTTCCTGACAATGTGGTAAGAGCTTTTTCTCTTTGGTCCCAGCTTTTCACATAACTGCTTGTTAGAGATTTTACAAGCGTCAAGCATCACTAGATACCTTCTTTGTACACTGGACCCACCCATCTTTTTCCATTGGCGTTCTACTTATAAACTTGCATTGCCGCCTCCAGATTAGTGGAGATCACCTGCTGTACTTTGTTGATAGTCTTAGCAAAGTCCACCACTGCTTCAACTTTTGATCTACTACTGGGCTCCATGTTGAAAGCGGGGTTTAACCCATTATTATAAATTTGGTGGAATCATTGAGATACACCATAAGGTTTTTTCACAGGGTTGATACCACTGAGCAATAGCACTGATGATATGGAGATTGTTAGCCCTCAGAACACACTTAAATAATTATAATGAATTGGAGCAATTGCTCCAATAACACTTTTTTATTTTAACACAATATATTCAGAAGATTAATACTGCTCTGCTCCCTCTTTTCTAATAACAAATCCTACCCTTCAACTCTGGGATTGCTTATACTTCCTCAACTTCAGTCAATATCAATCATTTTGCTTAGACTATTTCTTCTGCCATATTCTTATTGGTTCCGGCAGAGTTCACCATTTATTAAATTCAAGATCACCTTAGTTTAAGGCAATCTATCAATTATTTGTCATGCATTGATATCTCCTAATTACCTTATTTGTAAGCAATCCAATAACCATCCTTTTGGAAATAATTGCACCATCCCAAGGCGCAAAAATACTCATACTCTATAATTATTGTCAGCAGATTCTAACCAATCTGCCGTGGCTATTTCAGGCTTATCATTAGTCATATAAGAATCTTGACATCACCCCCTTGACAGGATGATAAGGCTTCTATTGCTTATACTCCTGGACGAACTTCACATGTAATCAGTTAATAATCTGACCACTTGTGGGGTCCTTGATGATATAGGCGTCAACACTTGTTTTCTCAATAACTTCAAATGGACCAATCCAAATACTAACCAACTTGTGTTTCTGCCAACACCCATGTTGATCATGAAATAGAATCATATTGCCATCTTTGAACTGAGCCAACCTGCTATGCTGTACCTGTCAGCAGCCTGATTCTTAATTTTTTGGCTAAACTGTAGGATTACGTTTCAGGTTGCAATTTAATCAACGTTGCTAGGTTAGTCAAATAACGGTGGGGATCCTTTCCACCAGTGTCTTACTAGAACGCATAAAGCAGAGCTGGAAGGGCAGGGTGTCGTCCATAAAGTAGCAGAAAGGGGCTCTTCCCCATGGCGGAATGATAGCTAATGTTATAGGCAAAAACGGCAGTGAAAAGGAGAGAGCTCCAATCAGAAGGTTAATCTGTTACCAACTTCTGGAGTATGTTCACAATATTACATTAACTCGCTTGATCATACCATTAGAATCAGTGTGATATGGGGTCATTAGCGCTCCGCAGATGGCCATCAATTTGTTGAGCTTGGGTAAAATGTGAGAGGTGAAGTTGGTTCCATAGTCAGTAAGGATGAACTGAGGATAGCCATGTTGCTGAATTATACATTACATCACAAACTTGGCCACTGTGACTGCCCCAAATCCCGTATTGTTCTGGCTTCAACCCACCTGGTCAAGTGGTCAATTGCCACCAGAATTTACTTGAAACGGCTAGCTCCCATTGGCAGGGGGTTAACAACATCAACAGAAACTATATGCCACACAAAATGGGTCTTTCACTAACCAATAGGAAGTCTTCTGGTGGAACAGCTTTTCCACTTGGCACTGGTGGCAGCAGTAAATGGTTTCTAGCATCTCAAAGTTCATGCTTTCCCAATAAATCTGATGACACAACAATTCCATATTCTTGTGCACTCCCCCTTATCCAACTATTTTATGCGCGCTCATGATAATGCTAGGCCATGCTGAGGGTCGCGGGAAGTTCACCATCAAGTCTCCAATCTAATTATATATATCTCCCTGTTAAACTGGAAGGTATTGGTTCAAGTTTCATTTAATGACTTTATGACTTGAGGCGGCTCATCATTATACTTTCCTCTGAGCACTTATCATACATTATGTCACTCAGATCCACCTTAACTGCAGTTTTTGGTATCCTTGACAAGCAATCAGCATTCTGGTGTTTTGCTTCATGTCAGTAAGGGTCTTGAAGTCATAAGCCTGCAGTTTGAGGGCCCATCGGAATAGGCGCCCTCCAGGATCCTTGAGGTTCTGCAACCAGTGTAACAAAGTGTGATCTGTTACTACTTTAAACTTCATCCCATGAAAATACACCCAAAATTGCTTATATGCATAGATTACCGCTAAGCACTCCCTCTCACTCACAGTATAATTGCGTTCATAGCTGTTCAGGATCCTACTGAAGTATGCAAAGGAGTGCTCCTCCCACTTAATATCTTTTTGAGATAGGACCGCTCTACAGCGGAAAGAGATGCATCTATTTGAATGATGAACTTTTTATCAAAGTTTGGATAGCGCAACAATGTCGCACAGATTAAAGCCATTCAAAGTGTATTAAAAGAGCATTGTCAGCGTTTTTTCCATTTAAACATGGCATCCTTTTTTAAAAACTCAAACACCAGACCTCCAATACAGCTAAAGTTGGGTATTTAGAGGCGGTAGTAGCCTCCATCCCTAAAAATACTTGAATATTGAGTTTACTGTTTGGTGTAGTCATTTTTTGGATAGCCTCCACCTTAGCTGGTTGAAGCTTCAGCCTGGTCGCGTCTACTACAAACCCTAATAACTCCACCTGGTCTTTGAAGAAGTGATATTTTGAGGATTAACCTTGACATTGGCATCCGCAAGCAGACATAAAACCTCCTCAAGATGAATAAAATGCTCAGGGGACGTCCAGGAAAAGACATTGATATCTTTGAGGTACACAAGGATGCATTACAGCTTCAGGTCGCTAAGAATGGTGTCCATGGCCTGTTGAAACGTAGCAGGGGCATTACACAGCACTTGTGGCATACGTTTGGTTGAAAAAGCCCTTGGGATGTGATAATAGAGCATTTCTCCTGTTCCAACATGAATATTTTGATCTGCAATAACCTGTTATCAAATCCAATACCAAGAAGTAACAAGATCCACCTAACTGATCAAGTGTATTATTGATTCATGGCAAGGGATATGAGTTCTTTGTGATACTGTTGAGCTTCTAGTAGTCTATTACCACCCAGTTGGTCCCGTCCTTCTTTATACAAGTAGGATGAGCGAAGCTCAAGGACTCTTCAAAGGTTTGTGCATCAATTGCTTCAGCAACTTATCAATTTCCTTAGTGACAACGTCTTCATCTGCCCTCAATTGACAGATCAGCTGTGATCTGAGGGAGGATGCTCCCCAGTGTCAAACTAATGGACCACCCCCACATGCATCCTAAATTATGGTCATAGACAGCATAAATCTCTTTATATTTTCATAAATAAAGCTATTTCTCGATCCTTCTGTGCTTCCAATAACCCCATCAAATCATCATGTGGTACCACATTCATTACGCCGTGCTGGTGTTCAACAGATAGATCAAATTCGTCCTGTGACCCAAACTTGTGAACCTGAAGGATTCCTTCAACAGGGGTAATTGTAGATATGACACTATTTAATGTCGGTGGATTTGAAATGGTTCCATTTGTAGTTTTACAAGTAAAACCTTGATCTTCTCATGTCCTGGAAGTATAATACCTGGAGACACTTGGGGCTCAAGCCTTAATTGCTGATAAGGCCCATTAACTTCCCAAAATAGTCTGTCATAATAGTATCTATAACCTTCCAGTTCCCTGCATGGTGGTGCACGGTGCACAGGCCCAACGCAAGGGAGCTAGTCGTCAGCATTACAAATAGATAGACCCAAAGAGTGTGCTTGAGCTAAAGTGAGAGGGCGAGGGTGGTTAACATGGTAATCAATAGTAGTGATTGAACCAACAGCAAGACTTGGTGGTGTTATAAAGGGGAGATCATAACCAAACTTTGAATTGGGCTAGACTGCACGGGTCCCTCAGCCTGGAGAGACCTGGGCAGCCCAATGGTTTACCTGATGCTGTTATAATTTTTAAGCAAATTAATTGGCTAACATGTCATAAGACCTCCTCAAAGAGGTCCGTTCACAGGTTTGCCCAAGTCAGCATAGATTAAAACTGTAAAAGAAGGGGTGTTTTATCATAGGGAAGTTAACTAATGAGTAAGGTTGGTCTCAAGCAAACATATTTAAGCCAGCTCTGGGAAATCATCAATTGGAGAAAATGGTACTAAGCCCTGGTGCACCAATAAGCGCACGTTTTTATATGATCAGGTAATGTACTTTGAAATCGACCTAACTTGAGTGATTGATTGAAGTTGAGCCCAACCTGAGTTAGAAAATTCATAAATTAAATGGGTTTCAAACCACCCTTCACCAATTAACCAAATTGAGATGTTGTAATTTAGGGGTAGCACTTTGTTTTAATGCTTTGGCTACTATATGCGACTGGGCAGGTTGCACTTCCTTTGAACCAACATGTGCATAATTGCCTGTACCCAGCGTTGACCCAATGTGTGCCTCAAGTCAAAAAGGTCTTGAAGATTAACCTTCTTGGCCTCTTGGCGCCCAGCCTTTTCCTGGCCATTGAACCTTTAATCAAGTCATGTGAACATGAAAGTGTCCGTGTGTTACTTCTACCTCCAATTTGGTGTTCACTACTACTTGGTGACCAGAGGAGATATATGTCCAGCTGCTCGGAGAGGTAGCCCCAGATATTCATGTATCTTCTGGGAAAGGGGCTGGGACCTCTTTTTTACTGATGATAGCGCACCTGAATTACCCCATCACTATATGCAAGGTTTATATGCCCCATGTGCACTGAGTCCTTTAGCACTCCACTGGAGGTAAAGTAAATTGGGATCCAAAGCCCCAAAAGTTTGAATGTATCCTCTGTCATGTCAAAACAGCAACATATTGTTGCATAAAATCAGATCCAATTAATATGTCATAATTATTATTTGGCAACACTATTGCTGGGGCCACAATGACAATTGACCCAAATTGCAATGGAAGCGCACTGCATGCTCCCTCAGAGAGCTTGTTATATGCTCCAGTGGTCCCATGTACCATCCCGTGTTATACATCAGGTTTTAATGTCAACTTAGCCACCAACTTAGTGGAAAAATGTTAACTGGAGCACCCATATCTATTATAGCGCAGTCTCAAGTTTTGGCTGCAATAATGTCACAGTACGTACATTCTGAATATGATGTAACTTGACTGGTTAATGCATGGACAAATAAAGAATCTCTGTTCCCAAGGAAAACTTGAAATCCGCTCACCAACTTGGGGTATTAATTTTGATTATAGTTTTGACTGGAAGAGAGACAATTACTCCTTGCAAGGAAGGTGAATCTGAGGATGGGTCCAACTTGTCAGTAAAAACTTGGTCAAACATTTGACAAGAGTATAGTATGGGCTGCATCTGAGATACTTATTCCGCCGCAGCTTTGGATTGCTCTCATTTCAAAATATTCACCCCTATAATCAGATGATATAGGAATGCATCATTTTACTGGGAAACTTCCACTGTATATACTCAATGGGTTCGGGTGGGACGTTTGGGTTTAGGATAGAAGAAGTAGAGAGTCCTGTCTCTACTTCTCTGACTTTTACCTGATAGTAATGTTCCTTCTGTACGTGATGGACCCAAAGATTGAGGCAACATTGGGCCAGGAGCCCAGGATGATTGCATTTAAAACAATTAACCCCGTAGGTTCTGCATCCTTGATAATTGTGATATGAGCCTCGCCAATGATTTAATTGTGGGCAATTGGCACAATTAGGCTCAGTTTGGTATATTAAGCTGTTGCTGATAAGCAGGTCTGTAATGGAAGTTGAACTTCTGGGGGAAATCGGTGGAAGCTAAACCTGACGGTTGAATTTCCCTGAATAAAAAGGTAACAATGGTGGCAGTATGTTTCCACTCTGTATTGGTTGGAGTTAAAGTTACGGATAGATGGCGCAAGAACAGAACAATTTTAAGCAGTGGTATGTTGTCCTCCAACATCGGAGTCATGACGTTTTAGAGCTCATCATATGGCTTTACCACGGAGGTCATTGCAATGAACACGCAAGATTCAGATAAAGTTCCCGCCCAAATTGACACATGAGCTTCCGCCATAAATTGATCAGAAAATGTTGTGGTTGGTATTATTACACTGAAAACTGATGCTCAAGAACTTAACCTTCCACTGTGACATCTTTTCAGTTCCTCCAAACAACTTCAGCACAGTATCCTTTACTTCTTGATATGAAATGGTACTGTTAAGAATATACCAAGTGACTTGATCAGCACTTCCAACATCAAAAATGGATATTACTAGTTTCACTTTATGATGATCTGTGGGTTCCTTCCATTGAAAACTAAAATTGCTTAAAAAACCATTCATTCTCATCATGATTGAATGGAGGCGGCTTTTCATTTAAACCTCCTGCAGAAGCTCACCATCCCTTTTGAGCACAGCGTACAAAGCAAGTTTGATCTCCACATATTTAACAGGTGCCGTGCGTTGTGTAGATCCCCTGTTAAAGTAATACTGATGCACTATGGCCGGCAACTGAATAATTTTCTTTGTTGTGATTGATCAATGGGCCCCTGTAGTAAGCACCAATGTTATACGTTTGGTAAATTTTTTGAGATAAGCTGTAAGGTTTTTGCACAGGGATAATCCCACTGAGCATTATAACAGATGATATGGAGATTGGTGGTCCTCAGAACACAATTGAATAAACAAATCTAATAATATGGAGAAATTGCCTCAATAACTCTTCTTTATTTTAACGAAATATATTCAACAGACTTTCGCTGCTCTGCTCCCTCTTTTCTAATAACAAATCCTCCCCCTTCAACTATGGGTATTGCTTAGACTTCAACAACTTCAGTTCATATCAACCCTTTTGCTTAGACTATTTGTTCCGCCATATCTTATTAATTCTGTCAGAGTTTACCATTTATTAAATTCATAGTTGCCTTAGTTCAAGGCAATCAATCAATTATTTATCATGCATTGATATCTCCAAAGTGGCTTATTTGTAAGCGATCCAATAACCATCCATTCAGACCCAATATCGCCTCATCCCAAGGCGCTCAAATACTTGAACTCTATAATATTTGTCGGCAGATTCTAGCCATTCTGCCATGGCTAATTTTGGGCTTATCGTCCAGTCATATCAGAATCTCAACACCCATGGCTGGCAAAATATGGGTAAACAACTGATTGATGCATTTAATATGTTTTGTAGCTAGACTGGCCATGGGAAAGTGAGAAACCCAATATTAATGATCTGTTACAGTGTAACACTGAAGAACTGTTCCAAACAATGTTTCAATCTTTCATTATGCCAAAAAACTTTTCTTTCTCGTTGCAAACACTTTTGCAACCCATTCAATTCAAGACTAAATCTAGTTTGATAATCTCATAGAGGGGATTAGTCTGCGCCCATGTCTGGGAGCAGTTGGGCAAGCAAGGCAAGAGGAGCAGGTGGTAGGCCCGCGGCCTCTAACATTCAAAAACGCCCCAGAGAATCCGGCGGAATAGAAAAAAATCTAAAAAAACTGGCGGTCACAATTTCCCCGGAGATACTCGCGTGGTAAGCACGATGCAACCAGTACATCAATACGCCACATTCCCAGCCACTTTCGTTGGTGGAATTTGGAGTCCATGTGTATCTGGACATCCAAAAAACGGCCCTATGGGAAAAATTATGTGAAGATGTACACAAAATTTTCCTGACCGCGGTGTACGTTGCACCTCACTCCATGTCACACGGTTGGCTGGACCTAGGTTTTGAAAGCAAAATAGCAGCAGACGAGGCTGCAGCTGTGTGCGTAGTGGTTGACCTCCCTGAAGGGCAATGGGTCATCAAAACTAAATGCACCAGATGGACAAAATCAAACCAAATTTTCCTCATGTTTGACTTTTTGCCTACTACGGTAAAACGTGACATTTTAGAGCAACACCTGAAAGATGGTCTCGCCATATATGGCGAAATACAATCTTTTGAAATACAACATTTCACGCTGATGCCACACCTGTGCACTGGCAAAGCCATCGCAGTTCTGACCCCAACTGAGGAGATCGTGAAGGACCTATCCCAGATCCCGCACTCCACCTTTATTGATATTGCAGGGCACACCACCCACCCATTCTGGGTAGCCGTGGACAGCGCACCCCCCATTTGCACCCACTGTGACGCGTTCAGCCATAAGGCACATGTGTGCCCCATTAAAGAGGGCGTTACATTCCAAGAGCACCCCTCGGCGGCCATGGCCAGCGGAGAGGCGCACTAGCCAACCAACCGCAAGCACCAAAGAGGCTTTCCCATGGGGAGCACAAGGCTGCTACCTATTGGTAAAGCCCATCTCCCCGCAGGAGCGGAAGAAGGCCAAGCAGGCCCATAGGGCCGCGGCCAAGGAAGCGGCCAAGGTCACCACCACCATCCCACACTCACAACGCCAGGAGGACATGGAGACCTTCGCGGCAGAAGCAACTCAGGAATCCATCACCCAATCAGATTGGGAGGCCCAAGCCAAACAGGCCACTCAATCTGAGGATCTGATGGGAGATTCAATCTCACCCAATCGCTGCACCCAAGCCCCAGTTGAAACCGACTTGGGACCTATCCCAACTGAAAAAATTTTTTTTGCCCCACTCGATGGTGCACCGAACTTATCCGCACCGCAAAAAATTCGTCCAACGTCGGGAAAACAAAAAGCGAAGGCCAAAGCCAATGTGACTTTTTCCACAAAAATTAACAAAAACCCCAATAGCGTTGCTGCTAATACCCGCGCTTCTGTGAAAGCCCGTGGGGACCTGGAAGAGGCTGGTGGGCCAGGGGCCCACCCCCTCGCACCTAAGGTGCGATGGGGGAAACCTTCACTCTAGGGACGCTGAATATCGCTGGACTCAAGGCCTCCCTGTCCTGGGCTAGAAAACTGAGTTTTTTACAAAACAATTTTCCCGTGGATATCCTGGCCATCCAGGAAACCCACTGTCCACGAGGTTCCAAGGATGCTTGGAAAACAATGCTCCTGCTATCCCTATCCTTTTGGTCGAAGCACTGTTGGGTGCTAATTTGGAAAAACAATTTTTTCAAATTTACATCTTCAGAAACATTCCTAAATGACTGAGTGCTTGTTGTCACCTTCTCATGGGCCAATGTTGCACACACAAACGTCAACATTTATGCCCCAAACGGTGCACAAGAGCATCGGGACTTTTTCTCATTGGTCAAATCCCTCCTGCTACCCCCCGATTCTTTCCTAATTGGTGACATGAACTGTTGGCTAACCTCACCAACGGACCGGTGGCTGCCCTCACCCCACGCCCCACAGGGTCACGTAGAACTATGCATTCTAAAAGCCACCCTTGGGTTATTGGATGCACTGCCGTGACATTCCCACTGCTCAAAAACATGACGCGTCCCCACATCCACAATGGCCAATTAAGGTCCATGACCCGCATTGACCTTATTCTAGCACCGGCAAAATTCCAACCCCACATCTCCCACTTCAAAACAACAAAAATGGAATTCTCCGACCACTGACTAGTCTCAATAACATACCACTTACCCGTCACAGTTGCAAAGGCTCCACATTGGTGCAAAATCCGCCCCCCAGAGCTTGCATCACCAGGATTTTCCACGTGGGTGGAAGAGGCAACTTTAGCAAAATCATTTGTTGCACCGTTTAGCGCGGACCCCATTTCCACATGGGCAACTTTCAAAAAAGACACCATCCGCCACTATCGCCATCTCTCATCCAGATGCTCATGAGCCACATCAGCGGTTATATCGCGCGCGCTGGCGGAATTGGCCCACTTGGAGTCCAACATTCCAGCCTCAGGATATAGCCCTGCATGGGGCCAGAAGTGGGCGGAGGCAGCAGCCCACCTCAACGCACTTGAAAGGCAACACAAACATCGGGTTTGTGTCCAATACAGGGCCACATGCATCACTAAAGGCGACAAGTGCACCGCATACTTCTTCAAAAAATTTTTGCACCACGCCAGAGCGTGGCCTGCACACAGGTGCAAAGATCAGATAATTCTATCGTGGACACACCAGCCGAAGTGGCAATCAAAATGCAAAGATATTACTCCAAGTTATACCGAGCTGAACCAATTCAGCTGCCGAAATGGTGAAATTTTTCGACAGAGCTCATATCCGCACCATTTTCCAATACCCGGAAATAATGAATTTAATTACTCCAAACATATTATGGACTACCATTCGCGGTGCGCCAAACCAAAAATGCCCAGGCCCAGATGGCATTCCATATGAGTTCTACAAAAAATATTTTAAATACATATCCCCATTGCTGCTAGCCTCACTCAACCAAAGCCTGTTGGAAACATGCCTCCTACCAGGAGAACATGAGGCTTTTACAGTCACACTCTTCAAGAAAGGGGATAGGCTAAACTTAGCCAACTGGTGCCCCATTTCTCTAACAAACACAGACACCAAAAGTTTAAAAAAAATCATGGCTAACCATTTAGGGACCGTAGCATCTGCCACCATCTCTCCAGAACAATTCGGTTTCATCCCCAGAAGGTCAATTTGGGATAACGTGCACTCTGTGGCTAATGTGTGTCAGTCCACAGCCTCTGGGGCACTTGTATTCTTGGACCAACAAAAGGCCTATGATAGAGTAAACTGGGAATACCTTAGGGCCTGCCTCCAACAATTCCGCCTCTCTCCCCGCTTCATTAACTGGGTGATGCTGCTCACGGAATCTGCAACAATGGCTGTGCGCGGCCCAGGTTTCCTAACGGAAGTAGTCCATCCTCAAAGGGGCCTGCGACAAGGGGACCCCCTGAGCCCACTCTTATACAACTTCAGCCTTGACCCACTACTGCGAAATGCAAATGCCCAATTCACTGGGGTCCATGTGCCAGGCCAAACCCCAGTCAAGATAATGGCATTTGCAGATGATTGCGTGGTGGGGGTGTCTAATAATAAAGATGCACGCGTGCTTGAAGCCCTCATCCAGGAATACTATTGGGTAAGCAACGCGGCACTGAACGCCTCCAAAACTGAAATCATCCTCCTTGGTCAGTTTCAGAACTGCTGGGCCCCAGCAAGTAGTTCCAAACCCAGCCCAGCTGCTCGCCCAAGTCCACGCCTTACTAACTCAAAACACACCGCTCCACTGGTGCTCCCCTTTGTGCCGCAACCTACCATAGGACCAGTACGCCATCTGGGCATGTGGTTGGAGGCAGGAGGATACGCGTCAGCAGTAATGGAGTGCCATATACTGGACAACGTGACGAAGCGAATCGCCTCTCTCAGAGCCCACCCTACTACCCTCACTGGCAGGGTTGTTCTTGCCAACTCTATGCTCCTATCCAAAGTCTGATTGGAGCCCACGCCATCCCCTTCTCCCCAAGCTTCTTCAAATCCCTGTATGCTTTGCTACAAGGTTGGCTTTGGTCAGGCCGCCCTCCACCAGTACGGCTAGAGGTCATGTTTGGCCCTCACCATCATGGTGGCATGGGCCTACTTGACTTCAAAGCCCATGCCGCCAAGATCCTAGGCACCTGGATTGCGGCCGTCACTGCTCCTACACTCCCATCCCAACACTGGTCCCGCGCGGCCTGCTCCAACTTCTCCCGAGCCTTGGGCCTCAACAATCCATCAAACCCCCACTCCCTGATGAAATACCTCGCATCACACACATCAGCCACAGGTCCTCACGGGACCAAAACCCACTACAAACGAATCCTACTCTCCATGCAAAGCGCAGAGTGGAGAATTCGTATTAGTGGACATACAACCCGAAGAGGCCGCCCCTCTCCTCAGTTCACACAAGAGGTACAGGGGCTACCCATCCATGATGGCGTGATCCCTATTCGACCCCAAGTCCTATCCAGGGTGGACTACCTGGACATGATGGACATCCCTTATTCCACTGAGACCCAAAAGACTATCTGGAAATACGCACACCATCCTCTGTTGCAGCCTCAAGTCCGTTCCCATGTGTGGCGCTGCCTAAGGCGGGTGTATCGTACAGCTGAGCGCTCTAATGCTTTACACTCATCCTGTGTCGTGTGTGGCCAGTATGGAACGCTGTTTCACCGCCTGAGAAGTGCCCCACCTCTAAAGTAATATGGCGCGAAGGCCAACGTCTGCTAGGCCAGGATCAAACACATCCCTTCAGTCTGTCAAGAGATATGTTTGCTTCATCAATGGCCTCCCCCTCCCACCCTCCCTTCGTGCTCTGGTGGTTGCAATCGCCATGTGGACTATCCACACGATTGTCTTGGATGCCATCGCCGGATCCATCCCCATTCTCCCTGAAGCTGTCCACAGATTCCGGTCTCATTTGGTGGATCACCTAAAGCATGGATGTTTGGATATCTCCCACCACGTCGCCGGCAGCTGGTCTCCTCCTGGTTCCCAGTCTGGTTCATCAAATCAGACCCCTTCCTCCACACGTGCTCAATAGTGGCTACGCCCCCTACACACGTTCCCCCCTTCCCATAAGTGGCGTTCCCGCTGGCAACAAGAGATAGCATCGCTTCTCTGGGGTGCCTCACCTGGTACTGAGTTTTGTCTCATCTGAGTCATATTTGGAAGTGTCCGTCCCATGGTCGGCCTTCCCCGCAATAAATTTAAAATTTAAAATTTAAAATCTTTCATTATGACCATCTGATTGGGGATGATAGGCAGTCAAACGGCAGTGGCAAATATGAAGTATCTTACACAACTCTTCTCAAAAGAAAGAGGTAAATGGGGTCCATAATCGCTAATTATTTCTTGTGGAACTCCATGGTGAGCAAACACATGAGAAATGAAGATCCTAGCTATATCAGCTGCAGATACTGTGGTTCTGCAGGGATTAAAGTGGGAGAATTTTGTAAAACGGTCCATCACTACCATGATGGCATCATAGCCATCAGACACAGGTAATGTCCCAATAAAATTCACTGATAAAAAAGTCCAAGGCCTTTCAGCTTTTTATACTAGTACCAACGAGCCCACCAGAGGCTAACGATTTGGTTTCATTTAGTTGCAGACCAAGTACTCTTTACAATACCAGGCCACCTGCGCGGCTAGCCCCTTTCAATTGTAAGTGCGGCGAATTAGCTCCAGAGTCTTTGCCTTTCCAGGATGACCAACGATTATTCCGTCATGATGATTCCAGATGATTTCCAGGTGGATTGAAGTAGAGGGAACACATAGGCGCCCCTGAAACTACACCATCTCACCCTTCACGTGGTAACCTCTTGTATGTCCTCTTGGTTCAACGCGCTCTTGGCAGGGATTATAGAATATTTAATAACAAAGGCTGTAAAAGGACTACCTTTCTGAACATGCCAAATTCCTCCACATTTTCCAGAGGAGCGAGCGCTGGCCCAAGGGCCAAGGAAGAGGGAAATTAAGATACAACATTATCCGGTGGAATCATCAAGTGGGAATTATGCATCTCAGCCTCCTTAGGATCAGGAGCTAGTGCAGGGTTGCAGCTCAAAGTATCTTTCAAACCATTTTCCTTGCCCCATAGTAAACTCATAGGATGAAAATTTGGGCTAGGGTCTCATGCCCGCGTATTTTCCATGGGGTCAAGATATTAGGCGCGCAATAGAAAAACAAGGCATGGTGATCTTTACACACGCAAAATATTTTACAATGTGCCATGCAAGTGATGACTCCTATAGGTCAGCGCCTCAATTACTGCTAATAACTCTCTCACATAAACAGCGTATTTTAATTCAAGTAGAGACATCATCAGAGAAAATATACCACCAGATGCTCTATTTCCTCTTCACCTACTTATTATAAGGCAGCCTGTCAGGTTTCCCAAAGATGCGCTCGCTGGTGCTAATTCTGGGGAACCCAACAAGTAGGCTGACTGCAAGGGGCTAGCGTCAGCCAAGAGGACAGGGGCGGCTCCAGATGCGACAATGGATGAGACTCCATTCATTTGAGTGATTAAACTTAATAAATTTATAAGATAAATTTAGATCTTATGAACGGAAGTGTTTTATTAGATTGATATTTAGGGATTTTTATAGGGTATTTAGGGACACGTGCCTCAAGGATCATCATGGCCCCATCCAAGTAGGGTTTCTCCTGGCCTTTTGGATTGCCCACTATTCTGATCCTTACTTTGATCAAACCACCCTCATGACCAGTTCAAGTGATATCCAAGATCACATGTCTTAGAGGGAATAGGAATGTACCGTTTCCTCAAATTCTGGGAAATTTATGCCAAGCCCCAAATTTATTATACTTGTAGATTCAACTCTTATTAAAAATCTAATAAGCCAGTGGGATTTACACCCCTCAAATGGGTTAATCATTCCTTCCCCTGGACAAGGCATTCACCTAACCCAGGGAAAATCTTGACAGAGCCCCCTGCAAGACTTGGGCTAGGGGAGCAAGTTGTGGCCTGAGGTTTGGAGGACTTGAGTTCAGTGGCGTACGGAGCCTCAGGCGAAATGCAGACCAGGTTGGTGATAGTGCCTGGGTTGGTTAGGGTTTGAAGCCAGACAAAAACATTGGCTAAGGCCCTCATAGTTGACTCAGAGTTCTTGGGTGAAAATAGCATTTGAAGCGAGACAAAAATATTGGCTAAGGCCCTCATAAATAACTTAGATTGTTCATTGGAAAAAAGTGGTTTTAATTTCCTCAATCTGAAATCCATTGCTGTCTGAGAAATTTGGTTTTTCATAATGGCTGGCTTCAAGCTGCCATTTGGCTTCAAGGTAATTTGATGTGGGGTCAGTTAACTCCAGCTTAAGCTGCGAGTTGTCAATTGTGAGTGTTTTGATATAGTTGGGCCTTGTCTGGGATTTCCAACTGCAGGCTGACCATCAGCCTTTGTTCCTTCATAACTTCTAGCTGGGAGGCCTTCAACTCTGCCTCCATCTATGCTATCCATTTGCACATCTCCTGCACTATCTTGGCCATATGGGCTTCAGCCTCATTGATTTACCAGTTCATTTCAGTTGCCTTTCGAACCTGGCACCTTGTAATCACCTTGTCCGCCAGCAGATACAGGTAAGGCTCAGGGAAAAGGTCGTCAACAGTGGGTAGTTCAGGTGAGCAACCCCATGGGCTTGGAAGATGACCAGGCGACAGTAGGGTGTGTCCCCCTGAAGCTTCTAATAGGGGGCCTCTTTGAGTGATGCCAAGTTACCATCTCAGGATTGGGGCAAGCAAATCTCACTCGCGACCAAATGTGAACCATGTGACAGAGTTTGAAAGGGAGATGCAGAGTGGGACAGAAGGTTGGAATTGGTAGCAGAGGTGACATCAGCCAGTTTCTTGAGCTTCACTTTTTTGGGACTCTCATATTTGTTGGGATTGGCGCTATCCCAAACAGAGAGTCAAACCAAGTAACCTAGATTATTCATTTTAGTAATACTTGGCCCAACTTTGGAAGGGGCGCCATCAAAATCAGAAAGCAGTAGCATTTCTGGAAAGAAGTCATTGAGCTTCGCTTTTTCTTGACTCATTTTTGTGGGGATCAGCAGTAGCCCAATCTTAGGGCCAACTGGGTATTACAGTTTTTTTGCTTTAATAATTTGAGGCCTGATCTCAGAGAGTGCCATTGAAGTCAGGAAGTGGTAGTGTTGCCAGAAAGGAGACATCGGGCTTATTCCAAATAATGTGAAGGTAAGTCCCAGGTATTTTGCCTGGCGTTCAAATTGCATCATTGCACCAATTGTATTTTAGGCTTCCCACAAATTTTTGAAGCTTTTCTTCTTTGTCAAGATTGGAATTGGTTCTCAACTTGTCACAACTTCAAATGGAGAATTAAGTTTTTTATTATCTAAATAAATATTAGGGTTATATAAAGTTAGTTATTTTAGTTGAAATTTGAGCACTCAGATTGTTTTGATTTTTGTTTCTTGTCCAAAGGATGAGTTGTAGCTTGGCTAATTTCTTTCGGTTTTTGCCCAAAGCTGAAAGGTTTTTGAACATGACCTTTTCATCACAGTAGACAGATCATAGCGTCCAATAGTCATCCCGCGGGGCGATGTCCTCAAATGCTTCTTCTCTCTGAGAATCCCACATACTCTTGAAACGCATTATTTGGTCCCTGTAATAATTTATTACCTTCATTAATCTTTTTATTTTTTTGATGCTGGCATTTTGGCTCAAGTTCATCTTTTTTAAATTCTTCAGGCATATTTACCAGGTCCAGCAAGGGCTTCAGCTGACTGGGAGCTCAGAAGCGAACAAAGTCTTTGAGGGCACACTCAAAGGACTTCCTTGGAAATTTGGACTCAACCGTTATTGGGTCTTGGCCATTTCATCAGAGGTAAGTTAGAAGATCAGCATCTGGAGTGCTCACGGTGGGTTAATTATCATCCAAGGTCGAGGGTAACTCCTCAGGGCGCGCCCTGGAAGCCCCCCTGTAGTGAGCACCAGTTGTTGGGTTTCCCCAAGATGAGCTTGTTGGTGCTAATTTTGGGGAACCCAACAAGTAGGCTGACTGCAAGGGGCTAGCGTCAGCCAAGAGGACAGGGGCGGCTCCAGATGCGACAATGGATGAGACTCCATTCATTTGAGTGATTAAATTTAATAAAAATATAAGATAAATTATATTTTATGAACGGAAGTTTTTATTAGATTGATATTTAGGAATTTTTATAGGGTATTTGGGGACACGTGCCTCAAGGATTGTCATAGCCCCATCCAAGTAGGGTCTCTCCTGGCCTTCTGGATTGCCCACTGTTCTGATCCTTAATTTGATCAAGCCACCCTCATGATCAGGTCAAGTGATATCATAGGTCACATGTCTTAAGGGAAGGGGATGTACCGTTTCCTCAAATTTGGGGTAATTTATACCTAGCCCCAAATTTGATATACTTGTAGATTTGACTCTTATTATCAAATCTAATAAGCCTTTTGGGATTTGCACCCCTTAAATGGGGACACCGGTCTTTATCCTGGATAAGGCTTTCACCTAACCCAGGGAAAATCCCAACGCAGTCACTATGGCAAAGTTGAAGGCATCAATAGACATAATGAACTCCTTTTCAATCTACATGGCAAAGGATGGATGTGGATAAAAGGATGCACTTTAATGATTGAAAGGCATCCTGCCAAATGGGACCACTGGATCACTTTAGCTCCACTCACCTTATACAGGGGCGCCACTATCTCTGAAAGATTAGGCGCAAATTTCTTGAAGAACGTACACATCCCTAAAATCTTCTCAACTCCTTGACTGAAATTGGGGTGGGCCACTCAAGGATCGCCTTCGTCTTGTCTGGATTTATCATGTATCCTTGTTTAACATGACGTTGCCTAGGAAGGTGACCTGGTAATTGAAGAATTCACATTTACTGATTTTCAGCATAAGATTGTCTGCCCTTAACTTCTCCACCACAGGGCAAATGTGTACTGCATGAGATTCATGATCAAGGGAAAACACCAGAATATCATCCATATAGGCAACCGCGCATACCCTCAGAATGTCCCCCAGAGCCGCATCAATATGGCGTTGAAAGATAGCTGGAGCATTTTTAGTCTAAAAGGCATAATCTGAAAATAGAAATTTCCTTTTCTGGTACAGGATGTGGTAAGCCACTCCTGGCTTTTCTTGATCTGAATCTGATTGAACGCGTCTAAACAATCTAGTATGGAGAATACTTTCTCTTTCCACATGGCGTGCAATCTTTGAATCCAGTTGGGATGGGATGTAAATCTGGTACAGTAACATTGTTTAGGTTCCTATAATCTACGCATGGGCGAAGGTACCATCAGCTTTCTCCACGAAGAAAACTGGGGAGCATACTAGGGAGTTATGCTGAAAAATCGTACCTTAAGCTAACTGCTCCTTAATCCACACATTTAATGCAGCTTCCTCCCATACAGTCAAAGGGTAAATTGGGGAAGATATATGCAACAGATCAACGGTGAGTTTGAACTCACATTAAAACTCTAAATGAGCTGGTATTACATTGGCTGAAGCTGCATCAAACGAAAATTCCAACCCCTCCAGACAGGAAGGTAAGGGTACATCCAGAGAGGGCTTCAGTAACGGAGTAAGACTGAGTGTGTGTTATTGGGCCAGTGAAGCAAATCTTCCTGAGAATTAGCTTCAGACACAGGGACAATTAATATATAGTAATTCTTTAATGTTAGGGACAAGGTGTTGTCTTTCAAGTTGGTACTGATGTCAAACATTTACTACCACTCTACTCTAAAAATAATAGGGTACAGAAGGTTTTTGGTTGCTTGGAAACTGTCTAACAAATGATACTTGTCCACTTGATATTCCATTAACCCTAGAACCTTCAATGTGGGAATACTTTGAGAAACCCCTCTCCTAACCATACCACCTGGCAATTAACTAATTTCAAGATAATTGGATAGGCCTTGGTCAATAAAATTCTCAGAGGCTCCAGTATCCACCAAAATAGTAATGCTGACTTTTTCTATAGAGGATGAAAGGGTAGAAGTCAACAAAAAATTCTCAATAATGGTCTTTAATCATAGCAGACAAATCCAAAACTTACCACAAAAGTACTCTTCAGGCATAAGCATGCTACAGGGTGCGTTTTGCATGAAAATAGAGAGAGATAGTTAACAACTTTTAATATGGAGGTCACATATCCCACCATATCTTCAGCAGTTGCATAGATGTTTTTTTATTGTAAAAGTAACTCCTTTTAACCTCCTTTGTTCTGCGGATCATGGTAGGGGCCAGGCGTGTGTTCTCTAGGGTGATTTGGTAAACTGAAATGGGTTCCATATCAGAGCCATAAGAGAAAATATTAGGTTCATTATTATAAAAAGGAATCAACGTTATAAAACGTGCTTTGGGCCACAAATGACCCCATACCCAATTCAATAACTGGTGTGCATTTTATCCAAGGCCATCACCACCAGGTCCTTTGTTAATAATACCACCTATAACATCCAAATGCAATGCTGAGTAAAGCCATTTTAATTGTATCATATTTAATTAATCTTGATGAAAATTCAGGGAACATGACTCCTGTATTGTGAAGTGTACATACCCACCATGTCAAGCAAGAAAGGTGGATATACCCAGTAAGAGGTAGCAAGCATAACGCTGAAGTACTCCAACCATTGGCCAAATGAGAAAACGGAGGTGAACCCCACCACTGCCATGATTAACAGCTGGCGCACCCAATTCATACTTCTTGAAAGTCTCACATAGATAAAGTTTATGCATGTAAAATAAAGTGGTTGGTTAATTAATGTAATGAGAGTGTTTGTAACTCTCCCATTCTGAGCGAGGTGGTGCAAGATGTGCAGCCACACCACCATAGAACTAGTCATTAGGGAATGGTAAACAGAGCACTGCATGGGATGCAAGAGCCAAATTTACTAGTGCAAGGGTTTATAAGTGTTATATGGTAGTTGAAAATAAGCAATTAGGAACACTTAGGTGGACACCATGGGGTACCTATAACTAAACTAAGATCTGTGCTGGGAGGTTGGTGCCTCAGTCTGGAGGGGATCAGGGGTGCCAAAGGTGCACTTGATCCTTTATATAATTTTGAGAAAATTGAACAGCTAACGTTGTTAAAAACCTCCAAAAGGAAGTCCATACTCAGGTTTAATAATATAAACATAAAATAAAGAATGTAAATGACTTTGAAATTTTTATTAAAAGAAGTCAAACAATGAATAAAGTTGGTCTTATGGAAAATATTAAAAAAATTATGTGGGAATCATTGATTGGTGGAAGTGGTGCCAAGCCCAGGTGCACCAATAGGGCACTCTTTCATTGTGCAGGGTTTATAGCTTAAGATTGACCAAAATTGAGTGATCAATTGAAGGCAAGGCTGCCCCAAGTCAGAAATTTTGAAAATTGAATGGGGTTCAAAACCCAATTCACTGAGTAACCAAATTGTACCATCATAGTTTATAATGTAGCTTGTGCGGTTTAATGCCTAGGCTGTAACACTAGGATGCTCCTCACAACCATTTTAGGACCAACCTGGGCATATTTGGCCAGTACCCAGTGTTGGTCCAGGGTATGCTTGAGGTCAGGGTAGCCTGCCAACTTCACCCTTTTGGCCTCCTGACATGCAGCTTTGTCCTTGCTGTTGGTCCCCACAATTATGTCATCCTCAAGCCATGAAATGACCCCCTTCTTCCTCTACCATGGTCATCTAACAGTTGCCATTGACATCCTGTTTAGTTGTTTTAAGTTAGGTTGTGGTGTCATTTTACTTATTTGTGCCTTCCAGCCCACTTTTTTATTTTTTTTAGTACTAGATGGTCCCACTTTTTTATTTTTATCATTATATTTTTGCTAATTCTGTCCCCTGGCCAGCTTACTTGAATAAACAGCTATATAGATTTAATTTAAATGATTAAATTTAATTAAATAAAAGTAATTGTACCAGGAGTTGAACAGCTGACTTTATTAAAATTTTAGTTAAGAGTGAAAAGCTGAGCCAAGTAGTCTAGAGGAGGTTTTTTAAATCTCAATTGGGTTTTGAATCAAAGTTTTGATTTGGATTAACTTCTAATTAGCCAAATGACCACTAATAACATAATAAAACCATTTAAAATATCAAATTAACCAAATAGTAAAATGCTCATCCATAACAATATAGCTGTAACCATTGAGAACATATACTGTTTTCACTTCTTGCATATAAAACTTTTTTTACTATAAAAGTAATAATTTTTAAAGATTATAAACCTTTGTGGGAATGTACACAACAATTCACTAAAAATTTCATCATAATTGGATGAATGGTATAGGAACGCATACAGGACAAAATTATAATCATTTTTAAAATTACTCAAAGTGGGTCAACCTTGGGACAAATATACCAGACTGAGAATTTTTTGAGCCAGTATAGGTTTCGAACTCTAAACCTGCACTTAGGGTGGAAGCAGTTTTACCTGCTCAGCTAACCACCCTAAGTTATAATCATTTTTATATCAATAGATATTACTTTTTTATTTATATATAGTACTTTATATAAACAATTGTGTTAGGATTTGCTCTAGTATAGATGAAGCCTTGACATAGTTATTCATTTCAATATTGATTATATATGGAAAGATACTATAGATTAAACATTAAGTTATTTAACAGAATGTTACCAAATATTCATATATTAACTATAAAAATTTATAATTAACAAAGAGGAATATAGTGAGCAAATATCGATGAATCCCCCCCTCAGGTTGGGACCATCTAGTA